>NW_021024954.1:27172-46712 GCF_004153795.1 Camellia sinensis | reverse complement strand
GATTCAAGCTGACATATCTATCTGGGGTTTGCTTATGGTTTCCCTGACATTGAGGATGAATACACAAACTCCGCAGTGACTCTGTCGGACAAATTCAAAAGGCCACATATAGACCGGTTTGATGGCTCCAAGGATCCCATGGTCCATTTGTGTTTATTCTTTGATATCCTACGACCAATGGGTCTTACTAGACTTCAGAAGCTATCGCTTTTTGGTCAGACCCTATCGGGTATAGCGGCCATCTATTATGCAAAGTTAGAAGACTATATGAAATGGAGCTGGGAGAAAATGGCTAAGGCCTTCATCGCACAGTACTCCTACAATACCCAGATCGAGGTCATAACCCGTGATCTTGAGGCAACTCGTCAGGAGCCAAAGGACGGCTTCTTGGACTTTGTAACTAGGTTGAGGGCCAAGGCCTCTATGATGACCACTAGGCCAGCTGAGAAGGACCAGATAAGAATGGTCGTTCGTAATCTGCAATCGAAGCTTATGTTGAAAATGATCGTTCTACCCTTCCCTACCTTTACTGATCTTCATAAGATAGGGGTATAGATAGAAGATGCGATGAAACAGGGTCTGATTGACCATGAAAAGGAGTAGCCCAAGAGGGCTTTTACACACAGTTCAAATGCGGCTATGAGTAGCAACGCAGCTGCGAGGACCTCTGATGTTGGTATGGTCACCACCATACCAAAAATAGCCACATCCTTTACCAGCACATCTGGAGCCACCCCACAACCTGTAAAGTACCCACCCGGGCCAGAGGGTTTTCACCCCGCTCTACATATCTCTATCCAAAGCCTTAGGGGTCCTAATCAGAAAAGGGCATCTAAAGCTCCTACAACCGCGCCCATTGCCTAATACCCTCCCTCCTACACTCAACCCGGCTAAGCATTGTGCCTTCCATCAACAAGCCAGCCATGACACTAACATGTGTTTTCGTCTTTGCCATGAAATACAAGATTTGATTGATAACAAGATCATTGTCGCGCCAGGTCCTGCAAAGTCTATCGGCACGGGATCGATGAACTTGGGGGATAATGTGATTATGTGATCGGGGGATGAACCACCTACTGATGGTGCTCAGTTTACTCCAGCTATTGGGATGGCACACACTATTTTGAGCACTTTGCGAATGCTGTTTATTTTACTTTCTGACTTCAGTGTTGGGTCAATTCTGTTGTGTTGTTTTGAGTCAGTCTTTTTGTACTGAGTCAGTTGAGTCTGTCTTGTTGTATCGAGTCAATCTTGTTTTGTTAGAGTTAGGTGATTTCAGGTGTGTTACCTTAGACATCACTATCTTGTTTTGTGTTTGTCTTTTGCACTCTTTCTTTTGAGTCTGTTTCTGCCTTGGAGCTAGTTGCGCTAGAAGATTTGAAGCAGTAGTGATTTTCACACTTTTGTGTTTGTTTCTACCTTGAGCTAGTTGTACCAGAAGATTTGAATGAAACGGCAGTGCTTCTTACCTACTTTTTTGTGCCTTGAAATCATTGCACTGACCTAAGTTTTTCAAAACTTTTTGAACATTGTGATGAAAACAAAGAGGGAGGAATTCCTCTGGATTTGCAAAAATTTGATCAATTGAGAGAAAGAGAGGCGTGCTAAGCCCCTTAATGAATGAGATCATGCTTGTTAACATGAGTACTAAGAAGGATCCTGGCTTGATCCAGATTGGTTCTACCTTGTCTTCAGGGCGAGCGACTAGTCGCTTTCTTAAAAGATTTCAAAAAATGTTTTGCGCCGTCCTGTGAAGACCTGTGTGAAATCGCTCTTCAGATTGTGAAGCATAAGATCACTCTCAGCCTCAAGACTCGACCCCGTTTGCTTTCAAACCTTGAACTTGGATTCAGAATGTTCAATGGTCAACCATCAAAGGAGGCCTATCAGGCCAGATTTGAAGCAGCCCTCGACTAGGGGCAAGAAACGTAAGATCAAGAAGATCAGGTGTTATCAAAAGAAGCTTGCAAAGCTGGATCAGAAATAGCCCTTGAACTAGGGGCAAAAATGTCAGATGTGCTCGAAGAGCCAAAGATGGATCATTCTGCAAACCAATGAAGACTGGCAAGAATGCCAAATCCCAGAAGAGAGGAAAGAAGAAAGTTTTTGCTGAAGGACAACTGACTTCCTATCCACAACACTAGGGAAAAATTTAACCCCCATTGGATGGACTTTTACACCACCAGCGAATAGAAGCCATTCTCTTGGATACAGCTGGCTTCGAGATGTCAAACCGATCAACACGGACCGAGTTATAACTTTTACCCTTGAGAGGCTTACTGGGCTGAAAACTCGGAAGGGCGACCCAGGAAAAAGTTAGAGCAAGAAAAAGAAAAAAAAAAGAAAAAGAAAAAATGAGATGAAATAAAAAAAGAAAAGAAAAGAATGAAAAGAATTGAAAAGAAAAGAAAAACAAAGCCCGCAAGACTGAAAACCCAAAAAGGACGGCCTTGGCAAATGCTAGAGCGCAAAAAGAGAGGTTAATACCCGAGTGTACCTTAAGCCGGAACTACGTCAGGCTTGATTTACATCTTTGGGATACGTAGGCAACTTCATTCTGAAGTCTAGCCATAAACACTTCCAAATCACTTGTGTCCATGTAATGATTCTGATCAGTATCAGAGAGTTCAGTTGTGATCGTCACTTTGAGGACTGATTACAGTGTGCTGTGGTGCCATTCAAACAAGGGGCAACTTTCCGTCGCCGTGCAGTGCCCGTTAGACAAGGGGCAATTTTCCATTGTTTTGGATCTGAGGTTGTGCATCTCAAGGGTAAATTCCGTGTTGGTCAAGCAGTGGCCATTTGCAAAAATAGTTTTTTGAGGATTTTTAATGAAGTTGACTAATTCCCTTGAAAACTATTCCATTTTTCCAAAACTAGACCATTTCTTGGACCCAAAAAAGGAAAATTTTCAGTGCTCATAGCCTGACTTGCATGATTTCAAATCAAAAACTCGAACAAGCATGTTAATCTAACTTTCATGTTGGTCAAAATTGTTTTAGTAGAAAGCCAAAACAAATAATGGTCAAAATGATGAACTAAGCGTCACAGTTAAGTCAGGTATTCTGTCTTTTCCCCATTGTCAACATACTTGCCAGAAAGGGCACTCTATTTGCTAGAAGGGGCACTCTACCTACCAGAAAAGGGCACAACTGAAGCTAACAACAAAGGGCTAAAAGCTCTCCCATCCTCCAAGCAGCGAGGTATCAAACTAAGTGTGAAGCACGAACTAGAATGGATCATGATATTCCACTCCCTCATCTAGACAGGTCTGATCACATCCGAGCTGGCCAAGCACATTGTCAACCGATGTCAGTTGCTGATCTGCTGCACATCCAGTCGCACCACAACCCCTCTGTGGGAGAAGTTCACTGTTGTGAGCGAAAGAATGAGAATCTAGCAGAATGCTAGGGGCAAGAGCTCACAACTTCCTGTTTATCCATCAACGACCCAGGGGAGGGATAAAAAATCAGAGAGATTGAAGAATATAGAGATGTGTGCTGAGAGAAAAAGTGAGAAAAGGGCTTCTTTAGAAAAAATACAGATTGAGTGCCAGAGTGATGTGCGAATCACAAATGAGAAAGGGTGGGAAACAATACCCGGAGAAACAGGCTCCCTGTGCACATTTGAGTCTTGTGTTTTGTTGTGTTTTATCTATCTCGATTCTTGTTTTGAGTCGTTTTGAATGTCAATAGATGTGTTTAGGTTGTTTTACCTTTGTTTTTCGTTGTTGAGTCATTTTTGCTGTGGTCAGTCGTAGACTCAATACCCGGTTAAGACTCATTCTCAGTTTCAATTTCAAAAATGAATCGTTTTGTGCTCAGAGTGCTGTGCCGTTCTCCACACATGTGCAAAACAGGATTTGTTCTTTCATAAAACTGCAGGGTTCAACCCAGGTCATGTGAGAACAGTAGAACAAGGACCTATCTGAAGCTATATAGGTTCCGGACTGCAAAGCAAAAGAAAAGAGGGAAAATTCGGAGCATTTGAGTTTGTTTCAACTTCAGAAAGTTTCGAGATTGCATTCTGGGTGTGCCTCTTTAGGCCTTGTCAATGCTCCGAAGTATGCGTGTGCCTCTACCTCAAGCGCAAGATCAAGCCTGCTTCAAAGCCAGAATGGCAATCATAAGTGTTCTTCCTGAGTACCATTCCTTGCCAAAGTTATCTTGGCTGTGTTTGCAATGAGTTCCTAGGAGACCAACTGCGACGGTGGAAACTAGAGTTCGAATGGCTGATGCCTAGAACACAAAGGTTTGGAATTTCTTAGACAAAAATCTGGTTTAAATACCCAGGGATGTATCCTCGGCTTGAAATCTGTATGGCAGCCTCATACATTGAGATAGCATGTGTATGCGCCTCAATTCTGGATACTAAACCAACCTTGTCTGTCACCTCGTTGGAGAATAGGGAAAGCTGTGAATATGATCAGGAAGGAAAACAGCATTTGTGGTTTCTAAATGCAGAAGTTACCCCTTGTCAGCATTTCAGGACCTTTGTACTATGAGTAGAAGTTAAGCGTTCGAAGAACACAAGGGGAGATCCCCGTCCGAGTAGAGCTGTTCATCGCCACTCGCCCCATGAGGTGCTTGCTAAAGCGCCGCTTTGTTTGATTATTGCGTTCCCTAAGCATCATGCACTGCATTGCTTGTATCATATCATCACACTTATTGCATTTATTTGTATCTTGTGTTATCTCGAATCATTTATGCTTTTACGCTGAGCAGTGTTTAGGATCATTGTCCCCCGGGGCTTTCCCAGGTTGCGTGGAACACGCTCCTGATTATTTGTTTTCGAACCTCTTTTCACGATTTCAACGTGGTTATAGTGTCTCTTTCCTCACACGATTTCAGCGTGTTTGGAATTTATCTCAGGACGCATGAACCACAGCCCTGGGCGTGTTTTATCTTGGGACGCGCAAGCCCGAGCGGTTTCTGAGCTCTTCTCACGATTTCTGCGTGGTTAGAGTGTTCTTTTCCTCACATGATTTCAGCGTGTTTGGAATTTATCTCAGGTTACGTTGTGCGCGCACCTGGGTGGTTGTTTTCGAACCTCTTTTCACGATTTCAACGCGGTTAGAGTGTTTCCTTCCTCACACGATTTCAGCGTTCTTGGAATTCATCTCACGTTGCGTTGTGCGCGCACCTGGGTGGTTGTTTTCGGACCTCTTCTCATGATTTCAGCGTGGTTAGAGTGTTCTTTTCCTCATGCGATTTCAGTGTGTTTGGAATTCATCTCAGGTTGCGTTTTGCGCTCACCTGGGCGGTTGTTTTCGGGCCTCTTCTCACGATTTCAGCGTGGTTTGAGTGTTCCTTTTCTCACACGATTTCGGGGTGTTTGGGATTTGTTTTTCCTTCTCTCACGATTCCAGCATGGTTGGAGTATGTCACCCTTTGCATCTACTATACTATCTGTTACATCGTATCTATTATCTATTGCATCACATCTGTTATGTCTATTACATTGCATATAGAATATATTGCACGCATGTACTGCATTGTCCATTTATCGCTTGCATCCTTTCCATGTTAAGCTTAGTCCGGCATGTGCCCATACTTTTCGCGTTAAAGCATGGTTCTGTGATTATGTGTACGCGCCTATTCCCTAAGAGAATTGTGGTCTGAGGGTGTCGACACCATTTCTATGTTGGACGTGGTCTGTTTTGTGTCTATGCCTTTTCTAAGTAGAAATGTGGTTTGGCCGCGTGCCTTATCCATTGCATCCATTACATCGTAGTTTGTTGTTGTATTCAGTATGTAGGATCATGATCTTTCCTCAGCAAATCATTCCACACTTATATCATGCCACCCAATTACTTGAATTCTTGCTGCGAAACACATAGTTCTGCCTGTGCACACACCTATCCCACTAAGAGAGTTGTGGTTTGAGGTTCTCGGCACCTTTTCTATGTTAAACGTAGTTTGATGTTGCATCTCCGTCCCTTTATGATATTTGTGTGGTTTTGCACTACTTGTGGTTTGATTAATTCAAATACATTGCTTGCCATTCGCATTGTTTCATTCCATTGTATATCATTACATTATTTTGGTAATATTGCATATCATTTTGCATCCTGTCCCTGAACTACGCTTGTTTGATTCCTTGCAAAGGGATACGTAGGCAGCCTGCGGGCGCAACCATTTATTTATCTGTATTTGTTTGTTTGTCCAAGTCTTCCGCCTTGTCAAAAATGGGTCGTCTCTGAGCTTTGACATTCACTCACGCCATTTCATGACTTCGAGCTCTGTCAAAGAGGGGCAACTGTAGACACCTCATTTTTGACCGCCCTTAAGACTTGGGTGTTACTGATGGTTTACTTGGTGATGAAAGGTGTGTAGGGCAAAGGTTTGATTTCTTCGGCAAGAGGAGAGTCAAATGCTAACCTCACACCCCATTTTGGACCAAAGCTATTTTGGATGGTTTTTAGACCTTAAAACTCTCTCTTTCAAATATTTCTGAAATAAAGTTCCTACGATGTTTCGAGGCCCGCATTTCGTTAAATGTTGCGCTTTTCGGTAAACCGAGCAAGGACAAAGTGGAAATGAATGAAAGAGAGATGAAATCTTTGAAAAATCTTTCAAAACACCTTGTTCGGGGGTTTGGAGTTGAAGAAAAGAAGAGTGGAGAGAAGAAACCTAGTTGAGGAAGAAGTTGGGCATGAATTGTTAAGAGAGAGACGTGCAGTCCTTGCCAAGTCGGGCCTATCATTTTGTATACTTGGATTTAAGCTATGAGGCCACCACCATTGGAAAGAAGACTTCCAGGGTTTCATTTTACACTCAAGAATCTCCTAAAGCCAAGTCCGGATGGGGGAGATATGGTTTGTTGAAGTAGGGCATCAATCTGGTTGGACCGAAACTGAACGACTTCACCAACAAAGGCATAACTTTTTGTACAGTTGGAATTTTAATGCAAGGCTGACACCATTGGAAATCTTACTTCCAGGGCTTCAATTTGGACACATGAATAACCTGCAAAGGAGTCCAGATGAAGGAGTTATACCCATTTGAAGATGGGCCTGAAAAGCAGACTTTTGTGGTCAATCGGCCAAAAAAGTAGTAGATCAGCCATCACAAGTAGCAGGTCGGCACAAAAGATGGCCGGTCAGCCAAGAGTGACCCAAATTCATTTTTTTTTAACATGTTTCTCCTCCAGCTGTTTCCAGCTTGTTCCTGATGTCCTAACTCAGATATTTTTGACCAAATGCTCTCTTTTTGCTATTTATAAAGCTATATCTCATATATCTCCTAACTTAGAACATTTTGGCAAGTTTGAGAGCTTCTCACACTAAATCTCTCTCTCTCTCTCTACAATTTTCAGAGCTAAATCTCTGCCTCTCTCTCTAGTTTGCTCTCTCTCTTGCCCTCCTATGCATAGAAGTAGAGAAACATGCCTAGTTTGCCTATGCATCCTTGATCAAAGTTGCCTATCTTTGGGAGGAGGTTGCTTGAAGCTTACTTGGGACTTTTTTTGAGCTCCAAATGATGATTTGAGCTCAGATTCTTGCCTGTTTTGGTGCTTGGCTTCAAGAGTTATAAACTCTCCCCTTTAAACTTGTTTTGCATAGCTTGTTTTGCCATCTTCTTCAACTACTTTGGGGCTATTTTTGGGGTGTTTTTGAACTGAAAAAAACTCTATTTTTCAGTCCTCAAAATGGTAGTTTGAGCCTTGTTTGGTTAGGAGGTTCTCTCTCCCTTTTGTTCCTTGGCTTGTAAAGCCTTTTAAGCTATTTTTCTAGGCCTTTCAAAACAACTTTTTGTGACCTTTTAACCACTGAAATCCAGAGAAATTTCAGTGGTAGAAACCATGTTTTGGGGTCCCAAATAGGAGGGGGTGGTCCCATCTCCTCTTGTCTTGTTAGCATGTGTTGTTGGCCTATCAAATGAGCATGTATTTCTCCCTTAATGAGGCTTAGTTTGAGCATGTTTTGTGATTTTTTTTTAACATGTTATAACTATATTTTTAGTTGGTCTGATCACTTGTTGCATGCTCCTTACACTTGTAGTGTAAATCCTCTTTGCTAGCCTTGCATGCCTAATGAGTTAGCTTGTTATTCTAGCATGTGTTGGCTTAGTCTCAGCCCATTTTTGGTGTTATTTTGGCATGCCTTAGCTTTGATTTTGGTCAACAAGGTCACCTCTTGCATGCTTCTTACACCTGTAGTGTAAACCTTGCTCACTAGCCTAGTATACTTGGTGTTTTGGCCCATCATTCTAGCTTGTCTTGGCTATACGCCATGCATGTTTTGGTACTATTTTGACATGCTTTTGGACTGTTTTGAGTGTTCTTGGCCTTTTGGGGCTTGCTTGGTATAGCTATGGCATAGAAGGCTTCACTAGTCTTGAGTTTTGAGACCACTAGCATGCTATATTTGTGATGTTTGCATGCCTTGGAATCATTTGGCATGGCATTTCAGAGCTTATATCTTTTCCATACTCTCATATTTATCACTCCTTCCATGCGTTTGAGAGTTGCACCTTTATGCCTTGTTTGTGAGCCATTGCATGAGCATCATTTTCTTGCCTTTCATGCTATCATCTCAGCTCATTTTGGCCACTTTTTTGGCACACATGAGGTCTGTTTAGGGCTGGTTTAGTCCATTGGGAATTGTATTGCATAGTTGTAGTGTTGTGTCCTTCACTAGTTTCAATGTTTAAGCCTTCTAGCATGTTGTACTTGAAGTGTTTGCATGTTAGAGCCTTGTTTATCATGCCACTTTAGCACTGAAAAATATGCCATCTCCCTCATTTCTTCATTTTTCATTTGTTTTGAGGATTGGTTAGTCTTGAGGTTGTGTTTAATGCTTGGGATTGAGGCCTATGCTTAAATGGCTTTAACCCTCTTTTGAGGGTTACTCCTAGTCAAAGGCATTGGTCTCTCCCATGCCTTAAACGATTCTCTTTGATAGACCTCTCTCATATTTGGAAAAGTGGATTAATGAATGGATTGGTAATGTTAAAATGCGTAAACAAAATGAATTAAAGTAAAACATGCCAAGATAACTTGTTTGT
The DNA here is from genome assembly GCF_004153795.1 of Camellia sinensis. NCBI lineage: Eukaryota > Viridiplantae > Streptophyta > Magnoliopsida > Ericales > Theaceae > Camellia > Camellia sinensis. The sequence continues at coordinate 37,704 of NW_021024954.1, read as the reverse complement.
GTTGCATTGCATGTGTTTGGATCGAACATTAATCCAAACACGAGAAACGAGGGGCGTTTCATACTTGAAATGATAAAATATGCCTCATTTCTTTGTCGCCGTGCCCCTTGATTGTGCATGATAGGGTGGAGGCCTCTCGACTCCTATGTGTTATCTGTGCATTTATCAACATTGTGCAAGCTTGGCTCTTTGGCCATCATGCATTGAGATGTGTGATTGATGGCTCGAGAGTCGAGCACTACACTCCTTTGAGCTTGAGACATGATAAAAAGTGTGGTTGCATACACATTCCCTTGCAAATACGCTGTCATGCCTATGTTTGTGCTCTGTAGCAGCAAAAGGAGAAATTGTAGGAAGCAGTGGCCGACCAGCCATCAAAGCTGCCGACAGGCCACCAAGGTTGCCGACCGACCATCAGAAGTGGCCGATGGCCATCAAATTCAGCCGATGGCCATCAAATTCAGCCGATGGCCGTTCCTCTTGTCCGACCATCCCTCAGCATATTCCTAAGGTGAATCAAAAGCATCTTAGAAGTTGGCACAATTTTTAGAAGTCCAAAAGTATGCAAACAGAGGCATCTTGAGGCATGGTAATGGATTTCTGGGAGGACGCGACCGAGCATGCATCCTTCATGGTTCTGAGGCAGAGCTGTGGCAGCCTAATTTAGATGCTTTTCATACTTAGTCAATTTTGTAACTTAATTAATTTGATTAATCAGTTGGTTTGTAATAATTAGTTTAATTAGCGTAGCTAGTTTAGCTAATTCATTCGGACCCTCCTTCAAGAGGGCAAATGTTGTAATAAGTGTGCGTGTGTGTGATGCATGTCTTTCAACCCCATTTCTTTCTCCCTTTTACTTATCATCTTTCGATGGTTAGTTTTATAGCATGTTTCAATTAGCATCCTTATGCTTGCATGCGTGCATCATTCATTTGTCTTGTATGCACCGGGCTCGGCGCATCATTCAAACTGCATTGCATTTCAATTCCTATTTGAATACATGAATCAAATTGTAGCATTCATATGCCATTCTAGATAGCCGAGCCTATTTTAGTTGCATTTTTGCATGCGTTGTATTAGGCATCTTGACTTGGCTAGGATCATGCATTGATTACTAACTAGATTTTGTTTTTGGCTTGGAGTACACTGTAAGTATTTATGCTTTACCATCTTGCATGTGCGTAAGTGTTGCGATGATAGTATGCTTGCCATGAGGCTAATTGCTTAAGTGATTAATTGCTTGAATGCCTGTGGGTGGAGCCTTGATTGCCTAGATTGGAACAGCTCGATGATTCTGAGTTTTAAGCCCACTTGAAGTGGCAAAATTAGGTTTTCCTAAGTCCACTTGAGGGTGGCAAATCTGCGTCTTAGCCTACTTGCGAGTAGCAACTTCGAACCACTTTCAAAAACAAACATGAGTTGTTTTGTTCCAATCCGTGTGATTGAGTTTATACTTGTATGATGTGCGCATCACATAGTAAGGTTAGCTAACAAACCGAAATAAGAACGCATGTGTTTTCAAAAACAACATATCATGTTAGTGGTGGTCGATCTTTGATCGGGCGAGCGAGGGTGCTCATTTCAGGACCTTCCCCTCTCGCACCCAAGTTCCTAAGCCGAGGCAACTTTGGTGATGACGGACACGTGGCCTTAGGCACAAGTCAGGGTTTCCTAAATTTCCCAAAACAAAATATTTAGGTGGCGACTCTGAAATCTGGCAAAGCAGTCCATGTTTGGCGCTTTTTGATTTAAATCAGTTTTCTAAAACGATTTGCCAGATTTGGACTCTTTGGTGATTTATCAATCTTACATTGCACTTTGTGAGATTAGATTTAGAACCGTGACAGGAGCCTGAACTGTAGTCGCTAGAACTACGATTCGCGCTCTCGCACGCGGAGCGGAGTTCGGGCAGTCTACAGTTTCTGGCGACTCTGCTGGGGACTTAGAGAACTTGACTCGAACTCATGATATGTTGTTTTGTTTACACTTATGTGTTTCTTTGCATTGCATTTGCATTGGTGCGCCTAGGACACCGTGTTTGCGGTCTGCTATTCCTGAATGGTTTGTTGGAGGCTACATGCCATAAGGCTGATCGGTTGCAGGTTCTGCCACGATGGGAACACAAACCTCGATTTTTACCGAGGCACCTTTTTTGACCTTTCAACCTAGTGCATATCGGAATCCGTGGTGACCATTCCAAGCTAGGACAAGTTGCTTACCTGATTGTAGGTTGTTTGAAACAGCTGTTTGCGTAGTGAAACCCTAGCTCCTGACAAAATAGGACAGGAAAACCCTACCCCACCATAGGGGTGTTTTGGCTCTTACTTGTGTAGACGTCCTCGAACGCCCCGGGAGGATGAATCCCGTTCTGTTCATTTGGGCCCACTACAATTCGGACTCAAATTGTCACGGTTCTAAATCTGAACCAAAGAGTCCAAATCTGGCAAATCGTTTTGGAAAACAGATTTTTAGAAAGAAGTGCCAAACATGGACTGCTTTGCCAGATACAGAGTCACCACCTAAATATTTTTTATGGGGGAATTTAGGAAACCCTGACTCGTTTGCCTAAGGCCACGTGTCCGTCATCACCAAATTTGCCTCAGCTCGGGAACTTGGGTACGATTGGGGAAGGTCAGCTATGAGCACCCCCTCTCGCCCGATCTGAAGATCGGCCTCTACTAACCATGATATCTTGTTTTGAAAACATTATGCTCTCTTATACCGGTTATTAGCCTAGAATTACTATGTGATGCGCACAGCAAAACAAGTGTAGACTAAATTGCCTAAGTCGGAACAAAGCATCGCATTTCCGTTTGTTTGGAAAATGGTTTGAATTTTGCTACTCGCGAGTTGGCTAAAATATGGATTTCGATGAATTATCCCAATTCAAACAATTCAACCTTCACCCATAAGCATTCATGCAGTTATATCACATAAGCATATAGCTACATGGTAAGCATGCTATCATGTTAACATTCACACTCATGCGAGATACTAAAGCATAAATACTTACATCGTACTCCGTGCCAAAATAGTGAACTAGTTAGTAATCATATGCATGATCCTAATTCATGTTAAAGTGGCTAATGTATCTCATACAAAATGTCACTAGAATAGGCTCGGCTAATCTATGAATGGCATGTGAGATGCGACAGATAACATGTATTCAAGTTTGATTTGAAATACTATGCAGTGAGTATGAAGCGCCGAGCCCGATGCATGCAATACTGATGAATGATACACGCATGCATAGCATAAGGATGCTGAATTAAATATGCCCTAGTACTAACCATCAAAGCAGGTAAGTAAAAGGGAGAAAGAAATGGGGGTTGGAAGACATGCGCATACGCACCTACACTTATTACAAATTTGCCCTCGCTCGGAGGGACCGAAAGAATAATACAATTTAACTAACTATCAAGCTAATTAAATATTATAGACAATTAACTAGTTAAGCAAATTAACTAAGCTAATTAAGCAGTAAAAGCAACCTCGGGAAGAGGGCCCAATGCATGCGCGCTCGGTTCCGCTTGGAAACCCACCACCATGCACAAGTTTGCCTCTGTTTCCCCTGCTCTGCTCCTCTGAAAATTGCACAACTCCCAAGGTATGCTCCATGGACACTGTGGATCACCACCGACCAAGTGGAAACCCCATCGAACATGTTCGGATGGTCATCGACCATTTGTTGAGATCTCGGCCATCAATAATTGGCCGGTCGGCACTTCATGTAGTCGACTGGCCAAGTCTTCCTGCAGAACCTGTTTTGACAGCAGCAGAGGGCAAAACAAGGCATGGCAATGTATTTCAAGCAAATGTGTACACCAACACATCCCTTATCATGTTTGTGACTCAAAGGGGTATCTTCCTTGATTCTCGGACCACCAATCACGCATTTCAATGCGTGATGACCCGAGGAACCAAGTCGTGCATTTTGATTTCAAATGAAATGCAATGCATAGAAACATACCAAAGGGATTTCAACCTCTGTCATGGCTTTATCAAGAGATAAAAGATGCATGCAATGATATGCAACCTAGACATGTGAGCTAAGTGTGCAACATGAGATGCAAACAAGTAAGCATGCAATAGGCACACAACCTAAGCAAATACGTATGCAAGACATGGAACAACTATTCAAGCTAATCAAGCATGCAATGTGCAACTTAACCATGCAAGCATGCAAGGTGCAACATGGAAAACATGTTAGGCAACTTAGCCAAGAGAATGCGTGCCAAATGCAAAGCGATTGAAGCATGCAACACATGCAATAGGCTAAGTATATGACAACACACAAGGTGAGCATGTGACAACATGCAAACAATGGACTTATACCAATTTGGGCAGCCCTATACTAGGCCCAAAACAGTGGCCAACATGCTAAGGAATGAGAGGCAAAACACACACAAGCATGTACATGTCAAGGCCTAAACACTTAAGCATATGGAGACAACTTTTAAGCACACTTAAAAGAGGATAACATGGACATATGGCATATGTTATAAGCTCTAAAATCATGTTATAAAATGATGCCAAATCAATCTAAACAAGGCAATCAAAGCATGCAAGCGAAGTCCGAGCCGAGGTCTAAGGCTCACCAAAGAGGTATTGAACTACCCTTAACAAAACCAAACATGGCATGAATTGAACAACTAAAACCAGAGTTTTAGCATGTTAAGACAAAGCCAAAAACACAATGACATGGCATCCTAGAGGCCCAAACATGATGGCATACATGAGGGCACAAACATGGAGCATGAAACACCAACCCTTTAAGGCCTTAAAGGAACACCAAATGCAAGCATACAAACACACCACAAGGACTGAAATGGCATGGCAAGTGGTTCCAAACCACTGAAACAAAGCAAGGATGGCATGCTAGAGGGATCAATGGCTAGGGCATACAAGAGAGGTTGCATGGTAGCTATACAAAGCAAAGCATGGACTACCCGAATGACCAAAAACAGACCTTTAGCACATCAAAACAAGCACAAAAGCTTCACAAAGCTGGGTAAAAAACATGCTAGAACAAGGCTTAAAGCACAAAGCATGTTAAGGCTAAAACATGGCATTACAAGACATGTATGCAAGGCATGCATGGTGCGTCTAAACCAAGTAAAAGCAGAGGTAAAACATGGAAAAATACTACCAAATACCTACTGAACCATGGCCAACATGAGTTCAAAAATGTTGCTCACACATGAGGCTTAAATGGCATATATTAAAGACAACAAGGAGAGGGGATGGCCCTCTCCTTCTTATGACCTTAAACCACCATCCTCACCACTGAAATCCCTCAAGATTTCAGTGGTGAGGAGGCCCAAACAAGGTGGTCCCGGAGCTCACCAAAATAGCACAAAAATGGGGCCAAACAAGCCCTAAAAGGGGTCAAACAACCTCAAACAACAAAGCAACCTTAAGCAAGTATTTTAAGAAGGTAAAAATAGAACTTTTATATGTTATACACTAAGCTCAAAAATAGATGCAAGTTAGGCAAAAGACTATGGAAAAATGGGGTAAAAAGGGCAAGAATCTTACCCTTGAAGACCTTCTTCACAAGGATCACTCCAGCAGCTTTCTTAGCTCCCAACCAGCTTAAGAACTTCAAGAACAACCCCCTAATGCCTCAGCAATCAAGGTAAGGTGTAATGGTAGGTGTCCTAGTGCAAAACTAAGGACAAACACACACTTAGAGCAAAAGAGAGGAAGAAATAGAGATAGAATAGATAAACTATGCTAACCCTAGAAAAAAAACCAGACCTCTGGAGCTTTTTTCTAACCCTAGAAGAGGGAGGAGAGGCCTCTTCTTTATAGAAGATCACTCTTGCAAAGCTTACAAAACAAGCTTGGCAAGAGTGAAATCCCTCCATACACGTGTATGGAGGGGGGAAAAGGTGTATGCCAGCTAGCACAACTGGCATAAAAATATCTGCAAAAACAGATGCACAGTGATCGGCTAGCCAAAAATGCTATTTTGACAAAATAAATGGCCGACCGACCATCTAAAGTGCCGACCGGCCAAATATCTAGCTGATGGCAACAAAACACTGGCCGATGGCCTCAAGCCATGGCCGGTGATGTGTGAGGATGGCCCACAAGCCATTCCCTCCCCCTCCAAGGCAAAACACAAGTGTTTGGTGCAAAACCAAACACAAAACAGTCGAGTCGAGAGATCCTGAGGCAAGGCGCGTGGCCGAGACCTCCGGGGACTCAAGACGAACACAAACGTGGATGATCACCGAGTGTTCAAATGGTGACGTCCAGGTCTTGAGGACGATCAAAAATGGGGTGTCTACAACTTGTTTATTATGTGCTGTTAGAGTGTGTCTCTATAGGGATGTATATATCTGTTGCAAGTTTGAGTATCGGCCTGAGGGTATCAATTTACAGGCAGAATTTTGGGCAGAATTTGGTAGAAAGCACAATCATTCAGTTGCGATCACATCCGTTCTAGTGAAATCAGGCTGAGATGCTATCTGTTTTCTCTTTTGTAAGGTAGTCTTGGAACCATAGCTTCAGAAGGCTCCGATATCCCCCGAGTTCACTGGACTTGAATCGATAGACTTTGTCAAGTCAGAATTGGTTCATAAGCAACCTGTGTTTACCTCAGCCCTATCGGTTACAAGATGAAAGAGGTTCAGGCATAATTCACCAGTGCAGTTTCCACAGCAGTCATCCCCTCAGTTCACCCGGGTTTAGTCTGGTTTGGGAACAGTTGTCTGTATTCAGCTCAGCACGAGATTAATCACTCATTCCCATGGCTCAGTATCCTCCAGCCAGTGTGGAAAAATAGATGCGGTACCTGATACAAACAATCGAGGCATTGCAGCAGGACATAGTCCGCCAGGTTGAAGTCACGGCTCGTCAGGCCGAAGTGATAACCCAGTTACAACAACAACAACAGGCGCAGCCAGCTGTGGCTTCTGCACTTCATGTACCTCCCATAGGTAACTCAACATCTGGAGCCACTACCCATACTGCTAATGTCCAAGAGACTTAGGGCAATCCAGCGGAGCCAACCCCAGCACAGGCTTCTAAAGCTCATGATTATCAAACCGAAGCTCCCTTTGAATTTGAGGTTGACCCAACTACACTTAAGATCAATAAACTGGAGAAGTTATTCAAACAAGCACAAGGAGTGAACTCCATCCCCGATTTAGAGGACGGGTATACTGAATCTACAGTTACCTTACCGGAGCAGTTTAAAATGACGCGTATCGACTGCTTCGATGGCTCTAGAGACCCAATGGTGCACCTCCACCTGTGTTTAAAATGCCGCATATCGATCGATTTGATGGCTCTGAAGACCCAATGGTGCACCTCCAACTGTTTTCTGATATCTTGAGGCCAATGGGTTTGACCACAGCCCAGAAATTGTCACTATTCGGCCGAACCTTGTCTGGGATAGCCGCAATTTGGTATGCAAAATTGGAGAACTCTGTGAAACAGAACTGGGAAGGGCTGGCTGAGGCCTTTATTGCTCAATACTCCTATAACACACAGATCGAGGTCACAACTCGTGATCTCAAAGTCACCTGCCAAGAGCCAAAGGAGGGTTTCTTAGAGTTTGTGACAAGAAAGGCCTCAAGGATGACTATAACGCCTCCCGGCAAAGATCAGATCAGGATGATTGTTCAGAATCTGCATGGCAAGTTGCTGCAAAAGATGGTCATTCTACGTCTGTTTACCTTTCCAGCCCTTCATGAAATGAGGGTTCAAATCGAGGATGCCATCAGACAAGGGATCTTTGCGGAAAATAATGAGCCTTTGAAGAAGAATGTTGTTCGCAGTCCCAATGCTACTACTGATGGTAGCACAGCTGTGAAATGCTCAGAAGTAGACACTATCACCACTTCCCTCAATGGCCAAAAACCAACCAATTCAATCGGTCCCAAGCTCGAAAGTTCAATCCTCTTTACATGAGTCTCTCCCAAGCTTTGAAAATGCTGCGAGAAGAAGGGCACCTAGAACTCCTAGAACCCCAACCCCTTCCAAATCCTCTTCCACCAAGATATGACCCAGCTAAATACTGTGCCTATCATCAACAACACGGTCATGATACGAACCATTGCACCCGCCTCCGTCATAAGATTCAGGATCTTATTGATGAAGAGACCTTAGCTCCACCAAAAGGACCTCAGGTTAGTACTGACCCGTCACCTCTACACCTTAATCTAGTCTATACACTGCCATCCACCTATGATCCCAGCATATACATCACCCTAGCCCATCTACCCAAGCCTGAGGTGTTTATCCCGAAAAACATGGACTTATGCATGATGGATGCATTTGAACCCCAATCATCTCAAACCCGTGAACCCACTACTTCTGAGCTGATGGAAATGATCGAAGATCTTCAGAGAACTGTGGCAGATTTAGCCTTTGGGATATTGGCTCCGTCATCGACCACACCACATACCAGGAATTTCATGTTAAAAGGCTCCCCAATCTTGGGATGGGCTGCATTGGAAGAAGGCCAATCTCTTAGTAAAGTGGAGGCTAGCAATGAGAACAAGGCAGGGGCAGGCATTGGTCCCCATAACCATCTTCAGTGGGCTGTTGAGGCCTTGAAGGTTGAAGGACTGAACAAAAAGCAAGTGCTCGCTGTTGTTGCAAAGACTGTGGATGACACCTTTTCCAATCAGGATGAGAACATTCTAAATCAAGGGGCAAGCCGGGACAAGGGATGTTGTACCAGAAAGACCCCTTTCAGTTCCAGTCCTACACTCGGAAGAGATCGACAAACCCAGTCAACACCTACCGACCCTTTCGCTGGTACATCCAACACAACCAGCTCACAACCTGTCAAATACCCATCTCGGGGCCAGAGGGTGTTCACCCCACTGTACATGTCTCTGTCAACGGCCCTAAGGGTCCTGATCGAAAAGGGGCATCTGAAGCTCCTGGAGCCGCTACCATTATCGAATAAGCTTCTTCTCTCCCATGATCCGGCCAAGTACTGTGCCTTTCATCAGCAAGCCAGCCATGAAGCTGACATGTTTTTTCGTCTTCGCTACGAAATACAAGATCTGATTGACGACAGGGTCATCACCGCACCAAGCTCTGTAAAGTCTATCGGCACTGGATCGGTGAACTTGGGGGATGAACCACTTGCGGATGGTGCTCAGTTTACTCCAGATGTGATGGATGACACGCATTGTTTTGAGCATTTACGAATGCTATTTTCTTTATTTTCTGACTTGGGTATTCGGTCAGCCTTGTTGTTCTGTATTGAGTCAGTCTTTTTATACTGAGTCAATTGCATGTGTCTTGTTGTATCGAGTCAGTCTTGTTGTGTTAGAGTCGGGTGATTTCGGGGGTGTTACCTTGAACATCACTTGCTTGTTTTGTATCTGTCTTTTCGTTTTCTTTTAAGTCTGTTTCTGCCTTGGAGCCAGTTGTGCCAACAGATTTGAATGAACAACAGTGATTTTCACACTCTTGTGTTTGCTTCTGCATTGTGGTAGTTGTGCCAGAAGTTCTGAATGAGATGGCAGTTTTTGACTAAAAATTGTGTCTTTTTTGTTCTTTGAAATCATTACATTGACCTGAGTTTTTTTCAAAACTTTTTGAACATTGTGATGAAAACAAAGAGGAAGGAATTCCTCGGGTTTTGCAAAAATTTTGATCAATTGAGAGAAAGAGTGGCATGTTAAGTCCTTAATGATTGAGATCATGTTTGTTAATGTGAGTATTGAGAAGGGTCCTGGCTTGATCCTGATTGGTTCTGCATTGTCTTCGACGCGAGCGATTAGTCGCTTTCTTAAAAGATTTCAAAAAATGTTTTGCGTGGTTCTACGAAAACCTGTGCAAAATCGCTCTTGAGATTGTGCAGCTTAGGATCGCTCTTAGCCTCGAGACTCAACCCGTTTGCTTCCAAAGCTTGAACCTTAATTCAGAATGTTCAACGATCAACCACAATGTAAGGCCTGTGTGGCCGGATCAGAAGCAGCCCATGAACTAGGGGCGAGAATATCAGATGTGATCAAAGGAAGCTTGCGAAGCTAGATCAAAAGCAGCCCTTGAACTAGAGGCAAAAACGTCAGATGCGCTCGAAGAGTTAAAGATGAGTCTTTTCTGCAAACCAGGGAAGATTGGCAAGAATGCCAAATCCCAGAAGGGGGAATGAAGAAAGTATTGCTGAAGGATAACCAAGTTCCTATCCACAACACTGGGAGCAAATTCACCCTCCATTGGATGGACTTCTACATCATCAGCGAACAACGGCCATTCTCTTGAATTCAGATGACCTCGAGATCCTAAAACCATTTGACATGGACAAAGCTACACCTTTACCTTTGAGAGGCTCGCTGGGTCGAAAACCCAGAAGGGCGACCCAGGCAAAAGTTAGAGCAAGAAAAAGAAGAAAAAAAAGAAAAAGAACAAAAAAAGAAAAACGCAAAAAATGAAAAGAAAAGATGAAAAAGAAAAAAGAAGAAAAGAATTGAAAAGAAAAAAAGAACATAGCTCGCAAGGTTGAAAGCCCGGAAGGGCGGCCTTGGCAAAAGTTAGAGCGCAAAAGGAGAGGTTAA
>NW_021024953.1:3824927-3870156 GCF_004153795.1 Camellia sinensis | reverse complement strand
AACCTGAAATCAAGATAAATTACACTGTGCCTATTAAGCTAACCGTTTAAGTTTCTATTGGAGTAACTTTGATTCAATGCAAAATGCAAAGAAAGCAAATCAATTTTTAGTTACAAACTTACGGTCAGCTTTTATGGGAAAAGACAAAAAGGAAGCTCAGTCAGTGATGCCGGACACTTTTTTTTTTGAATTGTGAGTTTAGAATAGAAAAAAAAGGAAATATTAAAAGGAAAAATAAGGAAAAAAAAAAAAAAAAGTTGAGGCTCAAGTGAGAAACTCGAAAATTTAAGTTAAGGACGTTAATTTCGATTTCGGTGCCTTGAGAAGAAAAGTATTTACACTTTTATGTTTAACTTTTAATATTTTTGTTGCTACTTCAAGATATTTTATTTATTTACTAAATATAAAACTAAAATTAGAAATGCTTATGGGTTGTCTCACGAGGGGTAAAACGCATCGCATTATGGATTCAACTTTAAAAGCTTTGATCATCATAAACCCTAGAACTCTGAAACAATCCAATACATACAAAAATCCAAAAATAATAAACTGGGTCGAAATAGACTCAAATACAAATACAAATACAAGCTGGACCTACTAGGAGGCTAGGCACATGGATTGAGACAGGTAATAAGAATTATCTGCATTGAATTTGAGGCACACCCACAACAGAAATCAACGTTCAAGATGAAACCAAAATGAAATCTCTTTTGCTGAATTGTAGTTAGATGTAGAAATGTAATATAGTTTTTTGAGGAAAAAATGTAAATGTTCAGTAAAGTTAACTACATGGTTCTTATACATATATTCTAATTAATCTTTGTTTGAATTCTTACCTAACTCAGAGGAAGCCAACCTCATATAAATGTCTGGCCCATCTTCACTGTACTCTCTCATATCAATCAACTCACCAAACCAAAGCAGGCAACCACTTCCACCTCCTCTTATGTCTAAATTTGTGTAACCCATACAAGAGCAGTTTTTTAAGCATGCTATCTCGCATTCCCTTAGGGTCATGTTCTTGTCAATCCAGGAGTTTTGTGTATATGACATTTTATATTGTGAATACTTGAGAAACCCATCTCCGCTTTTGCAATCCAACGGTGTCCTCCGAACACACCCATTAGACCAATATCCATTTCCCCACTCAGTTTGGTTCTGGGGCACAAATTTACTCAAACAACCATAGCCGGTGAGTTTCCAATGTTACAATTACCGTTCGGACTGCACAATTTATAGTTATCCCAGTATCGGTTGGTCCAGTAGAGTAAAGGACCCATTCCTGTGTTCGATCAATCCATATCCAGCGCTCGACAACACCATTATGACTCAGAGCAAACCTTGAAACAACTGAGCTGAGGGGTTCATAATGATAATACACCACCTCCTTAGTGTAAACCACTTCATTTCTGGAGATTGCATTAGTTTTAACGTTTGGTCTCCGGCTGATTCCGATACCATTCCATGGTCCAGTTCGGAACAGTTCCACAGAACCCCTACTCAGAATATTTTGTGGGTATCCTTGAGGATCACATCAGTATGTAAACTCACCTTGAGCTGGATCATCACTGCTCTTCTAGGACGAGAGGTGGCGCTCTAGGCCCATTACAAAGTTCTTTCCAAGCTTCATGCCCGGTAAAAGAGTATCACACGGATAATCAAAACTTTGCCACAAAAAAAGCCCAGACTTATCGTTGGCATCTTCCACAAGAAGATTTCTAGACTCCATCAGTCGTGCAGCAGGGTCCCGTGTAGATCCTGTCATATTGGGAGACCAAATGACGCTGCCAGTACCATGGACAAGGGCAAGACTTCCAGGGTTGATTATAGTTACGACGCCTGACGAATCGAGAAGTGGGATTTTTCTATTGGCAACCCATACAACGGTCCTAACAGGAATATTCTTGTACCATATTCCTAAGTATTGATTCCGGGAACTGCCAGGGCTGAAAAAACCCATCTCAAAGCTTCCACCAGAAGACACAATGGTGTTGCTTCCTGTAATGGAGTGAGTTTTAGTTATGGTGTCTACTGTATGGAAGACTATTAAGATGGAAAATAAAGAGGAAAAAAATAAACGTATTTTAAGGCTTTCCATTGACAGTCTCATCTTCAATTCATGGGCTACCTTTGTTTTTTCATTATTTATTCATTTTATAAGAAATGTAATAAATATATAAATTAATAAGAAACAGAAAAAAGGAAGACTCAAGACCTCTTGCAGTAAGTCTGCCAGATATTGGGAATCTTGGATGACAAAATTCATAGACCATACAATTTTTTGCGTCTCCTTGTTTGCTTGTCTGTTGTTGATTGCATAAATCGCTTGATATCTTTTCTGATGGAGCACGAAGAAGCTGTTCTCACTGAAACTGAAGAAATTTCAAACACATATTCAGTCATCCCTGCAATGTCAACTTCAGAAATTGTCATTTTTGTTTTCTACTGATCATTTTATTTATTTATTTTCATTTAATCTATAGGATAAGCATACAGGTTATAGCGATCCCGGTTTTCCCCTTCTGTATTTGTTGTATTACTGACTTTGGTTCCGTGGAGTTGGTAGTTGTATATCTTGTTGTCATCCTTTAATTCCCTATGTTTGAATTTTAGGATGTGTTGGGCGTGTTTCGAACAGGTAGGTTGAGTTTTGGTCTCAAGTGTTGTTGCCCAGAGTTTTGGTGTTACGCTCGAGCGGGTCATTCTGCGCTCGAGCGGAGTTTGCTTTTTGGTTGTCCGCTCGAGTGGGGCTTCTTGCGCTCGAGCGGGGTTTACACACTACAAGTATTTCGTGCCCCTGCAAAACTTCCGTAGGTGTGTTTTTCATGCTCGAGCGGGTTTTCTTATGCTCGAGCGGGTTGCGCTCGAGCGGACCTTTTGGCGCTCGAGTGGGTAGTGCTTTGTCCGTAAAAGTTCTGGAAGGGGAAAATCTACGCTTGAGCGGACTGGTTTTCCCGCTCGAGCGGATGTACTTTATTCTTGTGTCTTGGCGCTCGAGCGGGACTTCTTGTGCTCGAGCGGACCTAGTTTTTGTGCTTGACGCTCGAGCGTTCTATTTTCCGCTCGAGCGGGTCATCCGTATATCAGTTGGCAGCTGTGATATTTTAAATCACTTTTTACACATCTTTTCTCTCTCTTACTTTTCGAAAACAACCATTGGAGAGCTTCTCTCTCTAAAACCTCCACTTCTCTGTAAGTATTGATCTAGCTAGAGTAGTCTCTCACTCTTTGGTCTTTACAAAAAGTGTGTTGATCATCGAGGGCTACATTTTGATCCAAGAATTTTAGGATTTGGAGCATCTTCATTTTCTTCATCTTCTTCGTTGGGATTCATCTCTTGAGGTAGGGATTACTACTCATCTTTATGAGTTTTGACATAAATATTGAACTTTTGTATAAATGGTTTTGGGTTTTGGAAGTTAGGGTTTCAAATGTTTAATTTTGAAAAGAGGGTTTTGTTTCTTTTGAACCATAAATTTGTATTTGGGTCATTAGTGTAATTAATGACATTTATCATGGAATTATGAAATTGAGTTGGAAATAATGAAATCGGCATAATATGGGATGGAATGGTGGAGTTGGAATTATTAATCACTCACCTTTGAAAATTGTTGATAAATTATCTGTTGGTGTGATTATTTTCTGTTTAGAAGTAATTGCTTTGGGCTATCGGTGGATGATAGTCATGATTGTTGTAGACAATGCATGATGATTAGGCAAACCAAAACTAATCAATTGAGTATGTCATCGAGTATGGCGGTTGGATTAATACAACAAATATGTGTATTGGTTGATTATGTATATGATAATTGTTTATATATATTGTTTTGTGTGGAAGGAGATGGAGGATGTACTCCACGGTTTAGGGGAAGATAGGGGATAGACACCTAAATCGGATACTATTTGGGAGAACATAGGGGATGGACTCCACTGATACAACAAATATGTGTATCTATTCAAGTGTTGATACAGCAAATCTGTGTATCATTTGTAAAGTATGGAAGTGTTTTTATGTGTTATTGATACAGCAAATATGTGTATCTATTATTGAAATAGAACTGTCGTTGATATGAGATGTAATCTCATTTAAAGTGTATGGCCAGGTTCTGAGCCAGGATTGTGAATTGAGAAGTTGGATAAGAAATAGAATATAACATGGACGCATTGGTCATGTAATTGAAATGGATTATGAATCGATTTATGCGAGTTAAACATTTTTCAAATGTTGATGTTTTAGTTATTGCTCATACTATGTTTAGCATATCTCTACTAGGCGTTGGCTCACCCTATATGGGATATCATTTTCAGGTGTAGGTAGCATGCCACCTCCAAGGACATAGCTTGGGAGGCCAGAGGCAGACACCACCTCCAAGGACGTGACTTGGGAGGCTTAGTGGCTGGGGCACCTTTTGTGATTACATTCTTGTATTACATGTATATCAAGCCAAGGGATTATTTTGTATTTTGAGTTAGTACTCTCCTTTTTATAACCAAGTGTTGGCTTGGAAAGTTGTAAGCCCGCAGGGCGTTTACTTTTGTTGTCAACATGTAATACATTTTGTAATGAATACTCTGATGAAATGCAATTATGCTTTATTCTCTTATGTCTAACCATGTCAAGAATGTATGATTTATGGGTTTATTTTTGAGGGCGTTACAAGCAATTTAAGTTCTAATTAAAAATATTTATTTTTCTTAAATTTGTTATGAGAAAAAAAAAATTACCTACCAACATACATAGGCTTTTATATTGGGAAAATAAGAGATAAGTCTCATTTTTTTTTTTTGTGATCAGCAAAGACAAAAAGACTATTGATAAGAATCGAGGTATGACCTTAGAGTAACTCTAACTATACTCTTCATTTTTTTTTTATTGGTTAAAACATAAAAATAAAAGAAAGGTAATTCTTTATTTTGCGTAATTTCTTTTTTATCTATATATTCCAACGCTATTCTTTATTTTAACTATCTATACACAAATTATTTAAAAGGCCACCCAAAATTCTTCAATTGTAGTTAGTCTTGAATTTTTTTTAAAAATAATTATTATAATAGTTAATCCGTTTAAATGCCTAAACTATAATAATATATTATACTAGCTATAATAATTAACATATATGCAGCACAGTCCAACTAACAAAGGTTTGAAAATGTCTCAATCACTAACCTGCATAAATTCAAACACAAAGCCGAAGATCCCCCAAGACCAGTACCCCTTACAGAATTCCACCTTAATTCCAACATATGAAAACTATACCTAAGAAGTATGCACAAGTAGTCTTACACTAGAAAAAAAATGAATGATCAAAGGCATTATTCAGAATATCATCTGATTTTGATCCATGCATTAACCAGATTTGCTTCACATAGTTAAATAATCCATAATCAACTAGGCATAGTTTACTCGGTCACCGTAACTCTTTTAAGGATTTAGTCTTAAGGGAAAGTTATGAGTTCAACTCCTCTTAAGAAATATTAAATTAGAAGGCAAGCGCTTTGACCAACATGTAACAACTAACTTTGACCAATAAAAATAAATAAAAAATCCATGTAAGCGAACAATGACAACAAAAATAATTGTAGTACGCAGATGAATAAACAAAGGGAAATGAATTCAGTAACTCTCCTTAGCCTACTGGTCGAGGCATAGGGTTTAGGGGTGTACTACCTCTAAAGTCTCAGGTTCACAAAATCTCTTACGTGAGAACAATTTTTTCGAACCAATCCATACAAGGCAAGCCTTGGCTTTAATTAGGATCCCAACAAGTAGATGGTCAGATACCGATAAAAAATTTAAAAAAATAAAGAAAAATGACTCTCCTCTTTCTCTCTTTTCTTCGTGTAGATAGTTGGGCTTCATTTGGCAACATGAGTTTGTAGTTAAAAAGCCATTATAAGTTGTCGCATTGCTCTCTTTACGTTTCGCACGTGTTTTAAAAAAATATAAAAAAAATCAATTTAAATAATCAATTTCGAAATAGGGAGAAATTTTTATATGCGGATAGGGTACATGCCATGTGGTACCTTCTACTATTATGATTGGCTTTGATAGTAGGGTTCATTAAATTTATGTTGAGTGTTTGGGGAACAATAATGAACATATACATTTGTGATTACTAAAAGGTAGTGACATGTGGTACTCTATTGACATACAAAAATTTCTCATAACAAATAGGACATTAGTATTCTTCATGTATATAGTTAGGTTTCGTTTGACAATATGGATTTGTAGTTAAAAAGTTAATATAAGTTGTCACATAATTCTTTTAACTTTTTGTATATCTTTTCATAAAAAATCAAAAAATCAACTACAATAGTTAAATCCCAAACGAAGCATAGTATTGGTCTCATAAATTCAGCCCCCCCCCCCCCCCAAAAAAAAAAAAAAAAAAAAGAAGGAAAACTGATAATTTCAAGAGTAGATCACCCATTTTTTTTAACAGTTCTATATTTCTGGCTACATGCAAAAACTATTCTCATTCATAACTTCCTTAATGATTATTAATCACGAATATCCAAACAAACAGTGGTATGTATATAAGGTGACAAAAAACCGATGACATAAACCATTTTTTAAGAGACCTAAGTCAGAAAGAGTTTTAAATATTTACTGAAAAAAAGTGTAAAACAGACTTGAGTATGCTGATTAATAATAATATATTAGAGAGATAATTATTCATACCCCCAGCATTTATTATGGATGCAACCCAGTTTTTGTCTCCAAGGATTGGATCCTTGCGCCTCCCAAATTCATGAATCGCGCCTTCTATTTCCACTGTTCATTGTCTAGCAAGCAATGATGGATCTAGGGGGGCGGCCGCACCTCCAAAAATTTAAAAAATATCATATATTATACTAGAAATTTTAAAATAATTTAAAATTATAGGAGTTTGCACTCCCAAATTTTTTTTAGATAATTTCAAAATTATATAGAGTAACCCTCCCAAATTTTTCAAACTATAGAGTAACCTCCCAAAGTCTCAACTTGAATCCGTCCCTGCTAGCAAGTGCTTTCCTCCATTGACAGCTTCTCCTCAATATTCTTGCCAATTTCACTCTCTAAACACACAATCTATAATAAACCTACCTCAAAAATGTTTCAATCCTTGGTTTGAAGTCGTCTTGTTATATAAAAATTCATTTTTGGCCGTGTAATCGACTCTATTTTTGTTGGTCGGCTTTTCTCACTGTGGACTGCTATGGGTTCAAGTTCCATTTTGTTGGTTTCAAGTTCTTTTTTGTTCGTTTGTTGGTCTGCTTTGGGCTGCATATTGTGTTATTGGCTTAGTGGTGATTTCCTCTGGTTCTTTGGTTGGTTTGTTCACCAACTTAGGGGTGCTCGTAAATGATAAGATGAGCTTTTGGTGCACAATAGTTGGGATGATTATTAGCTCATCATGATGCTTTTGCACTTTCCCTTTTTATTTGTGTTTTTGCTTTGTACCTTGTACTTTACTCTTTCATCAATAAAGTTTCTCTTTTGCCGATGAAAAAAAAAAAAAAAAAAACACAAATCTCATAGTTCTCTCTAGATATATAGGCTATGCATTTTTTCCATATTGATTGGGTGGAATATCGAGTAACATTAGATTATGTATAGGGTATGCATGTTTGCCATATTAGTTGGGTGGGAATATTATGAGTACAGTAAGATTGAGTGAAAAATTACATATCGTGTGGTTGGTATTACGTTGAAGATATAACCAAATTGTGTTTGTTTGTGACTGATTTGATGATATTAGTTAACTTATATA
Source organism: Camellia sinensis (assembly GCF_004153795.1). Taxonomy (NCBI): domain Eukaryota; kingdom Viridiplantae; phylum Streptophyta; class Magnoliopsida; order Ericales; family Theaceae; genus Camellia; species Camellia sinensis. The sequence goes on along the minus strand of NW_021024953.1, from coordinate 3,862,402 downwards.
TAATGAAATTATGTAAAACCCTCATCATATAGAATGTGACTTTGAACCAAGGGATTGTTTGAGTGCTCCTGGAATATGGTCACGTGATGCTCCATGATATATATGATTAGTGGAGAAGGTATGGCATTGAATAGTTTTTTCGTATGGTTAGTCTTTGCCATAAAGTCGTTCCTAAGGGGAGATCTTGGGTTTCACTTTTACGAGCGAAATGGGATGCAACTTTTAAGTGCTTGCGAAGAGAAAGTGTGAGTTTAACTCTCCTAAGTGTCTAATCAACAGCTAACCACTATTTTGCCGATTAAAAAGAAATATTAGAATTTGACTTGTTATTTTTGTAAATTGAGATGCAACATATCTAATCTTCTGAAATTAGAGTAGCATGACCACCTTTTGTACGGGAATGCTAATTACCGTGGCATTTTCCAAACTAAACGATTTTTTTGTAAGGCTTATAAATATAGTATATTATGTACGAAATGAGTACAATAAATAATGTAGATATATATTTTTTAAAGTCTCGTAAAAATTCATACATATATATATATTATATATGAAATGTTGTACTTCACAACAACTATTAGAGTGTGCTGATTGAAGTAATTGTGTGTTAGATTGGGCAAATGGGATTTTTACACTTTCTAAGAGGATTTGTTTAAATCAACTTTGTCCAGAAAAAGCTTAATTAGGGAAGGTATACTTTTCAGAACTTTACTTGCTTATCAAGTTTGGTATTAATACATATACTTTGAGCTTTTTATTGAATTCCAGTCTCTCTCACATGTTTTCAACCAAAAGAATCAAACACATGATTGATGATTGTACAACAATTAAAATACCTAAATGTTAGGAATCAGTGAAAAAGGGAGGAAAAAATTACACAAATATGAAATAAGGTGCAACACTCAAGTTGCATTCCACAAGTGCTTATATTGTTTAATTTTTAATTTTTTCTTTTTATCCTACTATGATTGGGTTATACAAGATAATCGGATTTTGCGCGGCAACAGGTGCTTGCATCCTAAAAGTTGCACAATTTTCACTTTTTGGTTTTTCTAATAAAACTTTTCTTTGCATGATAAAAAAAAAATTTATTTTTTTCGTGACAAATTATATATATATAACATATATATTGGAAGACAATCATGAATTTAAAATTGTGCAAAATTGAAACAGGTTTTGATAAAATTGAAAAAAAAATAATTTTAGAACAATTCATAAATCTATATCTAAGCAGTTAAAATGTCATAGGACTATTTTGAGAAAACTAAAAAACTGGACTTTACATGAATTCCCACTTTACTTATGGAAAATGAGTGAGACCCACATCAAGTACAACGGATCCACATCATTCTTGATGTGTGGGGCCCACATCATGAGTGGTGTAGATCATCTTGGGAGTTGTGGGAGTCTCCAAAAAAGGGACTCTCTATCATTGTTGGTAATTGTGCTTATTATGAGAATGAAGTAAATTTTTATTCTTTAAATATATGAGCAACTTTACGTATTCAAAAAAATTAGTTAAAAAAATATCTACATTTTAAAATTTGTGAATTAGATTTTTTTTTTTTTTATGTGACCCATGTTATTCCTTGTAACGTTATATTCTTTTCTATTTTTAGACTATAACAAATATTGAGTACAACAATAATACTATCTTTTAAAAAATGTTGCACCTAATAAAGACTAGAAATGAAATGAAGTACCAAAAAAAAAAACACCACAAAAAATCAGGTAACAATTATTGTCTTCCACAAATCCAATCCAAATATAATAATACTAACAAATAGCGTAATTGAAAATACTATTAAATTTGTGCCACATTATATCACTGTCAATCTTTGACTACCTTAAACTCTGCTTTGGAGCCAAGCTCCTCAGCACTGTGTACACATCTATCGTATTACTCTCTCGAGCACTATGGAATGGATATATGCATAATGTGACAAGGAGGAGTGTTTTCAACAAGCTCTTTAAAATGTTCAAATTATGCATTTTATTTAGTCTCAATTTAGTTGTGGCTATCCAACAAACTCTTTAATAGTGAAGTTACTTTGGCTCATGGCTTTAAGTTCTCTATATTTAAAGAGCCTAACAGACTTCTCTAAAGTGGGAGCAGGGGGCAATGGAGCGAGAACATACCAAAAAAATTTAAAATTTGAGATGTATATATTTTATATATTAAATATATTCTAATAATTATTTTTTTGGTTACATATGAAAAAATTTGAGATTGCTATCAATTATACATGAGGCACTGAAGTCAAAAATTCAATTTGAATTTTCATTAGCAAAGGTCACACTTTAAATTACTTTGTTCATAAGGACAAGCAGCTAAAAATGACCCAATCACCAAATGTATATACATAATATAGTATATACGGTCAAATGATGAAACCAAACTTTTCCTCTCTCTCTTCTTCCCTCGGCGTCGCCCTCTCGTCCTACATTTCGTCATCTTGCCATCACGCCTCTCAACCTCTCTCTCTCCTCTATCTCTCTCTCTCTATATATATATTTATAATTAAATCACTGGCCATCGCCATTTCCACATCGATGGGCTGCGCTGCTCACAATTCTAGATCTGGATCATATATCAATGGCGTTAGAAGGGAAGACTGTTGGAAAATAAACTCAATTTGAGTTTTGAGATAATGAATTCTAGAGAGAGAAAAGCCGCTAGAGAATTCCAGGTGAAGAAGAGGAGTCAGAATTATGTAGAAGAGAAGAGGAAGCTTCCATGAGGTTGCCATGGTCAGAAGCTTAAAAATGAAGAAACCACGTGTCACACAGTTTGTACACGAATTGAAAATCCAGAAATGATACGTTGTATTTGTTTGAGATAGAGTGGGAGAAAATGTAATTTTAGAGAAACTATATCTCCAAGATATGGATAATTTCTAAGAGAGTAGAGCGTTAGAGTTAAATAGGGAGAAAGACTCTGTTTTTGTATAATTTTTTGTGATTGAATAAAAGAGTGTTTGTTCAATTTATTTCCTCTCTTGTTACCATCATAACTGGTATACCACACTCTTCCATTTTCAACAGTGCATCAGAGCTAAAGAGCCAGTTTGGTTAAAAAAATCAAAACAAGAGAAGACACAGAGTGATTTCAAAAATTTGTCCCGATTTCAAAGGTGTAAAAATCATTTCTGAATATACTAGAGGGTTCATGTCAACTAGAGGAGTCTAGAACCATAAACCAAAAGAGCCAAGAAGTATCTGAATACGGATAAATGCAATAATCGAAAATGAAAATTTTCAAAGTTGTCGAATATCCATTTTTGAGTATAGAAGATAAAACACTCGTCAAGAGGATTTCAACACAAAAAATCGATTAAAATCGGACCTAAACAAAGCTGCAATTGTCGAATCAAAGTTTGCCAAAAAAAAAAAAAAAACATGCGAAGAGATGAACCAAAATGACATCAATAAAAAGAATTATCTAGTGTTTCGCAGTTAAGCTACAATGTTGATCTGAACCGTCCATCTATTTGACTAAATCTAAGCATCTGGCAGTTAATCACAGCGATCCAATAGTGCTTTCTAACTATTTGAATTTTCTGACACATCTTATATGGTCAAATTTTGCAAATTCTATACCTGTAATTTTTCAAATGAAAGCAAAAAAATATTTAATTTATCTTCGAACTAGAGTTGAAGAATACAACAAAAAAGACATCACAGATGTGGTAATGGAAATGTCCCGCAAATATCGTGGACGAGACAAGTAATAGGTGTTTCTCTAACATGAAGAGAATGAGTTAAACGATGGTTGACAGAAGTGGATAACAATGGTTGTTCCGCAAGATAAACAACAGATATGTGTTTTCTACAGAGAACAGAACAACAGGTGGTGTTCAAGAGACATACGTCAATAGAGGATTGACAAGAGAGAACAACACAAAGGGTTGTTCCACAGGAAGAGGTCCTTGATAGAGAACATAATATATGTGAATAGAGATCTGACAGAGACATGTACGCGAGAAGAAGTCGTGGACAGAGAGAAGCGTCACAGGAGTTTGACAACACTTGAACAACCATGAGGTTGTTAAAAGAAGAGATAGAAGTCAATAGAAGATTGTACTACCAAAGACCAAACAGAGGTCATGATGACTTCCATTTGCAAATATAAGGCATCGTGTATAGAATCCAACAAATTGAGTTTGAGGGGGATGTTGGAAGCAAACATTGATTTTGAAGATAATGAATCAAGGAAGAGAAGAAGCTACTAGAACTTCTAGGTGAAGAAGGGAGTCAAAATGATGTAAGAAGAGAAAAATGAGCTTCTAGAGAGTTGTCATGGTCAAAACCTTAAAGAAGAGAAACACTATATACACCAGGTTTGTACAACGGATTCAAAATCCATAAATTAAGATAGGTTGTATGTTTGTTTGAGATAGAGTGGGAAAAAAGTGTAGTCTCTAGGCGAGAAACATAACATCTCCAGATAAGGAGAATTCTAAGAGAGTAGAGAATTTGAGAGTTAATGCGAGTTTGCTATGTTTTGTACTAATTTGTTAGATTGAATAAAAGAGTTTTATCAATTTTTTTCCTTCGTGCTATATCTACACAACCGGATATAGCACCTCTCTACAATTCCCAACATGTCCTTTTATTCAATCACAAACACATTAGGCAAACTCTTTATTACATCTCAAATTCTTTACTCTCTTAGAATCTCCTTTCTATATCCTTTGAGATGTAATGTTTCTCTCAAGAGATTATATTTTCTTCCACTCTATCTCAAACAAACATACAACCTTCTATTTATAGATCTCATATGTGTACAAAATGTATGTGCACAGCATTTCTTAGACTCCCCAACAGCGCTTCCACCACGCCGCGTCTGTGGTAAGTTGATTTCGTTTATGACATCGTATCTCTAGTAAGCCCTTTTCAAGTTCAAGAGGGCGAAGGCAAATAGACCCAGCATCATCTTTAGCCCTTGAAAATAGGGCAATCAAGACTCTTTCTTAGGTTGTCTCTCTATTAGTTATACTTTAGATTTTCTTTCTCTATGTTTTTTACAAGTTTATACCATCTTCATTTTTTTTAAATTTAATATTGCAGCTTTCTTGCTATTTTGAATTTATAAATTATCTAAGGTCTTGTTTGGATTGTGAATGGAGAAAAGAAAGGAAATTATGATAGTTTAATGCTGTGTGTCTATATATATAGGATACAACACACATCACACTAGTTTATTGCATGTAATGGATCATTATCATGGACATAAAACTGCGGTGATTTGCTCAAGCTATGAGATCTGTTTGTTTACGAGAATTGAGGCTTTTGAAAAAAAAAAAAAAAAAAAAAAAAAATCTGGGTAGTTATGTTTATATATATATAATATATGTTGTTATTTGATTTTGAGATTTTTGAGATTTGCTAATGCCTATGATGAATGAAACTAATCTGAGGCTTCTGCAAATTTTTTATTTTTTTTTTTATTTTTTGTTTCTTTTTTGGGTAGTTAGGTTTTTTGGGGTAAGTAATGTAGTTAGGTGTTTGCTATTGATATATTATATATATATATATCTGTTTTGTTGTTATTTGATTTTGATGGATTTTTTTATGAGATTTGCTAATGCCTATAATGAACAAAACCAATCAAAGGCTTTTGCAATATATATATATATATATTGTTTATTTGGGTAGTTAGGTTTTTGCTTATATATGTGTTGTTGTTGTTGAACAAATAGATTTGTTTGTGTTGGATTTGAATAGGTAAAAAAAAACGATTGTTCTTGTTGAACAGATCTATTCAAAAGTTGAACAGATAGTGGCTTGTGTATTTCAATAACAAAGGTTTGAACAGATAAAAAATCAACAAAAATGAATTGAAGAGAAAAAAAAATTAAATAGATAATAAAAGTTGGACAAATAGATTTAATCAAATAAATGGAAAAATTGAACAGATAATAAAATTCAAACAGATAATGGGAAAAAATTGAACAGGTAGGTGATTTTAATAGATAATTTCAACAGATAAGGGAAACATTGAATAGATAAGGAAAAAATTTAAACAAATAGATACAAATTGAACATATAGGAAAAATAATGTAAACAGATAAATATAAATTTGAACAGATAGTCAATGAAAGTCAATAGATAGATAAAGGGTAAAATTGAAAATAAATTGTTCTTCAAAACTAACAAAATGACTTCTCACCAAACTATTTCACAAATGATGGACTTCTCACCAACAAAAAATATCCACTGGACCTACTAACTTGTACCTCTTTTAAATTGGACTTTCCAACAATTTTTCAATTATAAGTTGTCTACATTAAGTATAAATAAATATTATGTAATTATAAAGTGCTAAAATAAGTTTGCAAGTTAATTGGGGTTGCATGATATTAATTTACTTGGAGATTCTCTACATGTTTTTGCTATTTGGGGTTGTCTTTGAATTTTCTGGGTTTGGCCACTTCATTCTCTGCATTAGAGAAATTATTCACTACTATCAACAACAATTACGTAATCATGTCATAAACCTAATTCAATTATTGATTTGTGTAGGTCTCACATAAATGTCACACAGATCAGTGGTTGAGATGAGTTTGGAACATTGTAGTTGGTTGCATCGAATAATTTTCATCTACATTAAGGATGCTCTGACTTGCACATGATTGCTCTTTATCTAGCTAGAATGGCTTTTGATGTTGAATCACATTTGCATTTGAATGGAGTAAGGATGAGACCTTCTGTGTTTCCTATTGTTATTATGACCCAAGGAAATTGCTCTTTGTAATTAGACTTCGGGCCTTATCCAGTCTTAAAACAAGAAGTAAGCTATTCCTCAGCACGAGTGTGTTATTGGCTCATTTTGTTTTAGGGTTGATTTCTTTTTTCTTTTTTTCTGTTTTGTTTTGTTTTGTTTTGTAACTTTTCTTATTTTGTCCTCGTTCAAAGCTCAATCTAAACTTTTAGGACATACTCCTGAAATTTGCTTAAAATACGAATTGTCATGTGAGTTTTAGAAATTATATCTCACCCTTGAGATTTCTAATTTTATAACAAATAACCCATTTTACTAATAAATCGTCTGTAACGCTCCAAAAATTTGGCAGGGTATATCTATTTATGCAACAAAACCCATCTGATAGACACACATATATATAACTAACTAATCCATACACCCATTCCCATTAAATCCCAAATGCCAAATACATGTTGTTAACATCTCATTGCCCCAGTTCTAATTCCAAACATGCATTTTACAACAAGTATGAAATGAAAGTCAAACAGCTAATAAGTGCCCTACAGGCTTACAAATTTATCCAAGAACATTCCTAGTTACACAAAATGGAGTTTCAACTCAGAACAAATACAGCCTTTAGCTTACAAAACAGAGTCACGCAAAATGAGTGCATTGTACTCCCCACACACATATTTCCACGCCCCTAGTTGAGTGGAATCACCACATCTTTTCCTATACAAAAATCTTGTATGGTGAGCATAAAGCCCAGTAGAAAATTCTTAACAAATTATATACATTTTATACAAGTCTCAAGAGATGAAATGCATATGCCATGCTATGCCCTTTCTGAAGATAAATTACATTTTCATCTTTTGAAAACCATCATGCTCAATGATGTCATGCAATATCAATTGTTCAAAACTTAACAATTTATTTCAAGGACGGTAAATACATCTCTGATAATCCCTAGGCTGGTGTCTGGAAGTAGACTATACGAGTACTACCAAATTGTCATTCTTACCGGTATTAACCGGAAGGCTCGACACCTATCCGCGCGGATTTTTCGGTCTTTCACCCCGGACCTGCAGGCCAACTTATTCACTATCATCTACACCACCTTTCAAGACTTACCAACATATTTACCCCAAAACCATTTCATGAAAGATTATTTCTCAACATTCTTTTCTCAATGCAAGTTTTCAAATCAAATTTCAAAGCTCTTCATTATCAAATGAATTGATATGCCGATGTAATGATTAATAATACAATGCAATATTTCTTCCACTTTCAATACATCCACACAATATTCTCATTGTGATCAAAATTCTCATTTCTCATTTCAATGCAATTTCACGAGATGAATAAGTACTTTTATTTCAATTCATCCAAGGGATAACATAATTCCCATATTTCAAACAATCTCAACAATTTAGTCATCTCAAGAATACATTAATACTTTTAAACAACAGTTCCCAAAACTTCAACAATTCTCACATTCCATGAAAACATCATGTATATGTAAATAAATAAACAATTTTCCAACATCATTTACTTTGACACACAAAATAAATATAGGCCTCGTTTGGGAAGTGGCTATTTTAGTAGGCTACTTTAGTTTTTGGCTATTTTAGTAGGTTAAAATTTTTGTGTTTGGGAAGATGATTGGATTTTTTTGTGGTTGGATGTGATGTTTGTGAGAGAAAAAGTGAAATGATTATGGATTTGATGTGATATTTTGTCTTATTAGCTATTTTAGCCTATTTTGTCTTTTTGTGATTTTTAGCCTAAACTAGGCTATTTTTTTTCTTCCCAAACACCCCCATAATAATATCTTCCAAAGATTTTCAACATCTTTCTAAAAAAACTCATATTTCTAGGTTTTCTCACCAAAACCAACCATCTGCAAATATTTGAGAAATTCTCATCAAAAACATCTTTCTTTTACCAACATAGTCCAAAACTCTCAATTTCTATTGTAAAAGAAACAAGAAAGTAAACACACTCTCAAAATCACTCATTTTCTTGAATCAACAAACCATTTTCAAAAAAAAAAAAAAACAAATCAAAGGATGATTTCAAAAACCATCTACATCTTGGAAATATATATATATATATATAACTCAAAGAAAATCTCTACCTTAAGCTTAGAAGAGAATAGAAGAACACCCAAAACTCAGCGGTACGAAAATGCGATCTAATATGATCAAAACGTTGTCCTTAGCGTGCTCTAGCTTTTGGCCTCAAGAACTAGGGTCTAAAACCTTAGTGGCAGATCTAGCAATTGCCTGAACAGTGGTTTCCTTACTGAGGAAGTGAACAGCATCTTCCATCATCTTAAGAGTCAAGCATGGGCGAGAGACAGCAAACCCAAAAGCAGTAACAAGAGTGATTGCTGATACAGCAGCACTAGCAAATGGTGGATAAATTTTCAAACTGGCAACAACACCCCAGCCCTCGCACTACAAGAAAAAGGACATACAGTGACGTTTTTTTTATGACGTTTTCCAAAAACGTCGTGAAATTGTCCAGATTTTTCAAATTCCAAAAAAATTAAACTAAACCATCTCTCGTTTTGTGCCCCGTTATTTCTTTTAAACAGTCGCTCAACTCAAGGCTATGACATTCTTCTATTCAGATTGAACAGAGGCGTGACTTCAGAAAGAGAGAGAAATCGAGGCATCGGATCTTCGAGGCGTCGGATCTTCGATCTCCATCAATTCTTCAGTTGTTTGATCTGAAAAATCTTGTTCTACTCGTGATTTGAGCGTATCTCTCCGTGATTGTTCTAATCCCTATGATCTAAATCGATCTAGGGCTCAAGGTTAGGGTTTTCTGATATAGATTTGCTAGGTTTGGGGATGCGGTTGGATCAGGAAATGGTGGGATTGGGGATGCGGTTGGATCCTCTCCAGAAAGCCCACCTTCGCCAGAGATCTGGAGATGAACAAACGAGAGACTGCTGTTCTGGGCTGCCACAGGAAGGGTAGCTGGAGACACGTCTTCTACAAGCTCAGAAAGCTTCTAGTCCGCCCTCATCATAACCTCCCTCAAACCTTCAGGTACGACTCTGTTACTTATTCTCAGAACTTCGACGATGGAATCGGAAAGATCAACACCAGATCCCAACTTAATCATTGATTCATTTGGGCATCCATATCCATCAATCAATGTCGTTTTGGAAAATTAACATCATCATGTGTTCATGGAAAAATAAAGCTGTAGATCGTCTCAAGATCAAGCTCATGTTTTTGCATCTGCCATATCGTTCGTTCCTGCCTTCCTTCCTTCTTTCTTTCTTTAATTTTTTTTTTTAATTTTTTATGTCGATGATGAATGGTGTTAATTGGGGGACTTTTTAATTAAGGGGGGGGGGATTGTTACTTGTTAATTGTTGTGTAAATTAGATGTAAGAATTTCTAATACGTAAATGTGGGTTTGTTTAGATGTGAGTGGTTCTAAGGATGTCGTCTGGGCTCCCAAAAAACAAAAAAACTATGAGTGTAACATTTTTTTAAATTCCAGTATGTAATTTCATGATTAATTTCTTCATTTATTTGAGTTTAGTCTCTCTGCAGTTTCTCTATTATGTACTATAAGACTTTGATTCAATTTAATGTTATTATTGTCCATCTACTCTTTCTTGCAAATAATTCTTTGTTAATTTTGTTTTTTTCTTATATTAATTACTCACAGAATTTTGATTTTTTTGGTAATCAGGAAGTTAATTAAAGGTCTTTAGTGCATTTTATGAAAAAAGAATTAAAACAAGATTAGAGATAATGCAAGGGATCGTCCTGTTGTCTGTGTGATAAATAAAGAGTCTCATTGTTGGCTTCAAGCATTTTTAATTTTTAATAAAGTTACATCTGTATATTATGAGAAACTCAAAAAAAGCAAAGTTGTAGTAGTATTAATCTAGCTGTAATATTATGGAAGAGTCACAATTGATGTTACAAAAATATAGTAATCCCTTCTATTTTGAGCCTTATTTTTTTTGGCTCTGAATGGGCTGATTTGCTGGAAGATGCAGTAGATTGTGAATTCCCTGTTTCTGTCACTGATTTAGTTTTCTAGATTGTTACTGCCTTTCTTTTCCTATTTGTGTAATATATTTATGCTGTATGGTTTTCCACCAGTGCTATATTTTGTTTGTCTTATCACTGCTATTAGGGTTTTGTTAAAGAAATTGTTTCTTAAATTTGTCGATATGATTCAGGCATTAACAGAAATCTCGTGACTGTAGGTACTACTTAACGGATGGCTTCGCATCTACAGACGTCACTGAAGAGAACAAGAGATGGTATTTTTTTTCTTCCTAATATTATGTATTGTTTTATCAAACTACAAAGCGTCAGTTTGGGATTTCCCTTTTTATGTTGTGATGTGCTTTTTCCTTGCAGATGCAATCTGAAGTTGTTGAGGAAATTATTTACGGCTTGGAATCAGGCATTTTGTTTGGGTACTGTCTCTCTATGTGGTTTTACTTGAAAATTTTTTAGCACGTTTATACTTTCTTCCATCTTTTGGGTTAATTGCACTAATAATACTGCTATTGTCAAAACCTGACAGGGATACAATCTTTTAAGAGACGAGGGAAAACAAATAAAAAAATAAATGGAAATTCTAAAAGGAATAATTTGATAATGCAAAATGCTACCACTACACGATACACGAGTAAAACACCCACTGTTATTTGGGAGACATGGTTGGACACAATGACAGTTATAACTGCTTTCTTAGTAACTGGAAGAAGTCTGAAAGACTCAAAACAGGTCATTGTGGGAAAGTAGGATACTGTGTGGACCTTTTTGTTCAGAAGGAGATTTCACATGTATCACAAAAGGACTTAGTTTTTCAATTGGGCTACCTAATTGTTTGGCGTATTACCAAAAGGAGTGCTAGTGTGAAGTCCTTGTGGAAAATTACTTGTAGACAGATGGCATGAAGGACTAGATATTGCTTCTATCAGTCTTCTTTACACTTTTTCCCCCTGATCTATCACTGAATATTACTTTACCCCCATAACTTTAAAACCATACATTTGGATCCCTCAACTATAAAAATTGCTTCACTTCCACCCTTCCAAAAGAAGGGTATTTGTACCATTTTTCATAGTTAATGGTTCTCAATGTATAGTATTGAAGTTGATGTGGTAAAGCAATATTCATTGATAGTTGAGGGGAGATAAAAGTGTAATTAACCCTTTGTCTGTAGGACTGATGGCTTTCTCCTTCTAGACTTCTTATCCAATAACTCTTTCTTTTTTTCTTTTTTTTTTTGAAAAAAATTGTTTACTTAATTAAGAGTGAAGTTAGAAATTTAGTACATTGAATAACAATGAGAGAGACACCAGGATCAGTTCCGGTTGGTGTTGGATATAACATTTCTCATATTTGGTAATACAACTGACTGGTAGCATTGCATCATTTGAAGTTAAAATTAGTTGCCAGATGCTGAAGTTTACATTTCTCATATTTAGCCATGTAAAACTTCAATTGACAGGGAACTTTTACATAGCTAAATAGCATAATTTGATTCGTCAATTGAAGTTAAAATGAGTTGCCAGATGTTGAAGTTTACTACCTCGGTTTACTAGGGTGAAGTCCTGGTAAACAGCAGGGTCAAGGCACACAGCTTAAGGATATACCAAATGGTATGTATTTATCATTTATCTAGTTCTGAGTTTGTCAATTCAGATGTAGAAAAGTACTAATTATGGATTGACAGCTAGAATTTGAATTGCATCAATACAGATTTGTTGTTCCTCAATCTTATTTTGTTATATTGTTTTATGCTCTGTCTGGCTAGGATGTCTTGGTTTTCACATCGATCTCTAAAGTTCATTTAAATGTTATTTTCCCAAGGAGGTGTTGTTCCAGTGTAAGCGGAACATTTAAATGAGTTATGTTGGTGATGTCTGGAGTCTTTAGTTTCTAAGGTCAGGTCATAGCTTTTGATTGGTTAGATTTACAATGCTCTTTCATAATTCACACATAAATTGTATGGGTGTATTAGAAGCTTGAATAATATTTTTGCCTTGAACATCCAACAATGCACTAAAATGTGGAATTATTTTATCTGCACTATTTGAAATGTCCAATCATTTCAGTTGTCTGACCTGCCTATTGAAAACCAAAAAATTTGTAGTGAAGTGTATAGTTGATAAAATCATATTGTGAATCAAAATATTAATTTTGCTAATTATGAATCAAATTGAAATGAGAATTGTAAGATTTGACACAAAATATAAAAATGATATTAAACAATCGGATATATGAAAAATTAAAATAAATGGATTTTGGCACATCTTATTCAATAGCTCTTATATAAAGAAGTAATTATGATGTCTAATTGGGAAGATATTATGAATGTGAGTTCCAATTGTCATCAACCATAAAGCTTAAAAACCATAATATATTATCTCTTGACGTTGGAAAATAGACAGAAATCCTAAATGTATGTTGCTTGTGTATTTGTGTCAGACACTCATACTTGGGGTAAGGGTGTGAGATATGTATCTGTCATAGTTGTGAAATTGTGAATCAAAATTGTCTTTTTTTTTTGAATCATGAATTGTAGAGATTTGACCATGATTTCTAATTTATATAGAAAAATGTATATGCATTTAGATGTTAAAGATGTATTGCATATATTAAAAATTTAGACTTAAATCAATGAGAAGGTTGTTTTGATTGATGATCACGTGGCTGCTTCAGCTATGATTATGACAATCCACATCATATGTGCCTATATGAATTAAAAGGAAGCAAGAATTCAAGGTTCAAAATAAAAAAATTTAGCACGAGTATAATGGCTCTACATAGGATCACAATCTTGAATTTTTCCTTATAGATTTTTCTTATCATCTATTCTTAATAATTAAAGCTAACAATAACTCATTGACAAAGTTTTTATAACTAAAGTAATAGAAACTAGCCCACATTTTTAAGGGCTTTGAATTGATAATTAGGCTTATTGGGCCAGGCTGGCCTGAACTTTTTAAATGCTAGTCTCAATTCATCACAATTGGTCAACTCTATATAACTTACAATTAGTCCGATTTGTGTTGTATGCTTAAGTGTTGTGCTCACAATTGGTATGTTTTCATTGTCTCTGCTCGTTTAAAGCCTCTTTTCTCATGAATTTTAGGTTTTGTATGTTGAAAAATGTTAGTCTGAAAGTTTGGGTCTGTCTGTATGTTTTACTGTAATCATGTAGTGTAGAGGACAGGAAACTAGGAATTACCAAGAACTTCGTGTAACACTTTTTGTGGACTTGTAAAAGGAGAATAAAAAATGTGAAATAAGTTTTTGGATGCCATTATCATATTTATGCATTTTTTGTATCATCAAAAACTAGAAGACCAGTTAGGAGATGCAGTCACCAGAACAGCAAAACAATATTCACAACAAACCCACAAAATTTGGCACATGGTGAAGGTATAGGTATGGTGGTTGCAAATGAAAACCACACCCCAAAATAACATTCAAATTAACTGTCTAGTTTTGTTAATCACTCTGTTTTTATTTGTTTTAGAGGGAATCTCTGAGTTTTATGGAAAATGATAGAATATATTGTTATTGAAATAATGACATTTAAAGTTTTTTGAGGAAAACAATGAAATTGTTTCAAGTGTATTTATTTTATTTTATTTCAAGGACTCTACTGCAGAGCTCTTCATGGGCATCTTCTTACTGTCTGCCTTTGCTGTAATTAGTAATATAGAATTCAACTGTTGACTCGCTGGAATTGGTTTCAATGTTTTTGGTTTTTGGTTTCTTCTTTTGCTTTTAAAGTTATGATTTTGGGGGATATGGTTAGACTTCTCAAGACAGTTTTTGGGTTAGGATTTTTTTTATTTTATTTTTTATGTTGTTATTAAATTTCATCACCTTTGGATACTTTGACCATTTTAATTATTTTCTTGTGTATCAGACTTCAATATAGTAATAATATCCTTCTGAGGTGGTCCACTTATCCTGATGAGCTGAGCTGACCCTTTTTCTTCTCTCTTTTGTGTTGTTGAATAGCTTTGACAATTTTATGCAACTTGTGATTGGTACATTATGAACACCCATGAGCTGAGTTGAGCTAACCTGGAGCTGAGCTGCACCTTTGGACTCTATGCTGGCTTCTTTTCTTTTTGAACACCCCTGAGCTGAGCTGAACTGACATGGGACTCTGTATATTGATGATTTAGCTGAAAAACTATCAACAAGAACTTGAACATATGAAGAACATGACCAGACAAGAATATGTTGCTCACTTAAGAAGGTATAGTCTCTCCCCTTGTGTATTAGACAACAATGTTTGTTTTCTTTGTTTGATGTGTTTTTATCTCTAATATATTGATCTTTGCAGAAAAAGCAGTGGCTTCTCAAGGGGTGCTTCAATGTACAGAGGAGTCACAAGGTCTTACTATTTTTTGCACATACATCTGTTAATCTATAATTTTTATTGGCACGCTTCCTTTAATTATAAGTAGAAGTATATTTGATGTACATCCCGTCGTTCCCAGACCCTGCCCTTCTTTATGGGTCTTTAATTCTAATGTAATCTTCAACAGACATCATCAACATGGACGCTGGCAAGCTCGGATAGGCAGAGTTGCAGGAAACAAGGACCTTTATCTAGGGACATTCAGTGAGTTCCTTTGCATCTTCTCAATTTATTTGGGCAAAAACTTTTTCCCGTAGACATCTAATTGCTAAAAAATCTTCTCATTTCAAATTCTGCCAAGACATTAGTGGTTTTGCTACATAATTTGCTAAAAAAATGCAACTATTTAAATGCAATCTGTGGCTTTCTGTTCTTGTACTGGTTTTGATTTCATTTCGATCTGGTTCTGATTTAACTGCAATTTTCAGGCACCCAAGAGGAAGCTGCTGAGGCCTATGACATAGCAGCAATAAAATTTCACGGGGTTAGTGCTGTCACTAACTTTGACTTAATGGGTATTGTGTATTCATTTTGTATTTTGTAGTTTCTGTCAATGAAGTTAGCTTCTGTGAATCCAAGGTTGGAATTTAACATGGATAGTCTCTTGTCAAAAGATGTGAGTATAGAAACTTGTAAAATCAATTTCTTTTATCTATTGTGATGTTTTTTTCTAAAATTGGTTGTAAATTCCGGGTATTTCAGCCTAATGGCTCTTTCCCACATCAAACATACCCATTAAATTGGTCAAGAACCCAAACCACAATACAGGATTTCAATCATCCCACATGAAAATTGAACTGTGGTCACCATTGATTTGTCCTCAACTCAAGGCCCAGAGGCTGCTGTATATTAATGGATTTTTTTTTACGAGAAATATTAAAAGAAAAATCTTGATGCTTACCGAAAATATAGTAGAATCACAAGTTGCTTCATTCACCAACTAAATTTGATTTGTTGGATGAAGAACTGTCTTGAATCAAGAAGGGTTGACATTTGTTAAATCTATTTTCTATAACAGCATTAGATATGTTACATGTGATCTCTATAATTGAAATTGGTTTGATATGTTTTTGCAGGAATAGTATGTATCCTGAGCAGTTGACTCGTCTCAGTTGTGAACTACAACTCTTTATGAGTTCAAGAAGAGCATACAGTCTCTAATGTTTTTGTAGTGGAAGTGGATAGAACCATAGATAGACCTGTAGACACTAATGCTTGCTTAAAGATGGGTTTTGAGCCATTGGTTTGGTATTGTCAGCCAGTGGCAAATGGACACTTTGGTTGTTTCCATCTACAATTTGGTTCTTATGGGCCTGTGTTTATATCGAATATGGCTGACTACGAAAAATTTATCGCTATTTTTTAGTTTTTTTATAGGTATTTTTTTAGTTCAATAACATAAAATTAGCACAATTTAAAAAAAAAGAAATGGGCTATCACGGCGTTTTTAAAAACGTCGCTAAATAGCATACCAATAGTTGGAGTTTTGAAAAACAGATACGGCGGCGTTTTAAAAACGTCACTAAATAGAATGGTGACGTCATGTTACCGTTAGAAGAACTTTTAGCGGCATTTTAAAAACGCCGCCTATAGTAATATAGCGACGTTTCTAAAGCGCCATAGAGTTATAGCGACGGCCGCATCTTCGACGTTTGGTATAAACGCCGCACAAGGATTTAACGGCGTTTTTAAGAGCTATAGCGGCGTTTCTTAAACACCTCTAAAACTCTAATTTCCAACAGTGTCGGTTGCCTGAGCTGACCCTTTTTCTTCTCTCTTTTGTGTTGTTGAATAGCTTTGACAATTATGAGCATCATAAATATATATGGGAAGTACCATTGGAGAATAGACTACAATAGGAGGTGAAAGAAGCACTCAATGCCCTTCCAGCTAGAAGAAACAAAAATGAAAAGTAACCAACAGATGCTGCAACAAAAGGTTTATCTTCAAACCATCCAACAAGAAACGCTGTAAACGAAATACGACCGATAGGTCACTTTGTTTGAGGTGTTCCTGCAAAACTGCCCAACAAGTATTTTATTCAACTCACTCATTGAGGGAGCTTTTTCAACAGCTTGAACCTCTAGACCTCCAGGAAAGCAGAATGAAAGAAGATCTTTATATTTAAGCGGCGGATGTTTATCAGGAGGGTAAACAAATAAGACCTGGGGTTCAATGTCAGGTTCTACACGAGAATGATGCTGATCACTAAGCACACTTCGAAATTTCCCCGAGCCTTTTGACTTTCTCCCAAAGTACTGTTTTTGAAGTGCCAGAATATCACACTTTGGAGGAAGTCCAACAATTACCATGCTCTCAAAAATCTCCGTAAAAAATGGAAATAAAATAGCAAGGCAGCCAATATATTTGGTATCAAATATATAGCAACACAGTAGTTATAAAATGACTGGGTCCGCCAATCTCTTGATTTTTTTTTTTGATCGGCAAAGTAAAAATTTCATTAACAACATGAAATTAATGGTACAGGAAGATGGCATGCATCGAGAGAGATTCGGAAAGTACAAATTACCCCTACTACTGCTACTCGCATCCATACAACCAACCCCTCGACCTCACGATTTTTTTAAACAAAAAAAAAAAAAAAAAGTTAAGAAGGACTAAACTATAAAATAAAATACAAAAACCCCACAAAATCTGCCCACAAAAACCAAGCCAAATCAAAACCCAACAACAAACACCAAGCCTGCCTTTGGTTGTGTTTTGTAAATGTGATTTGAGAGTATGAGTTGTATTTTGAGTTTGTGTGTTGTAGAATTATGATTTGAGTGTAAAAAATTTGTTTGGTAAAGAGTTTTGAAAATAGTTTTGAAAAGAGTTTTGATTTGAGTGGGGAATTATTGATGTGACATTTGATATGTGATTACAAAAATTTACAACTCATAACTAAACATACAACTCAAAATTATTTTAGAGCACATAAAAATTTTTAAAAATTTCAGAAAATATTTTTTTTGATTATATAAATCAATTGCAAAAAAAAAAAATTACTATTCCGGTCAACCGGCCGGACGTCCCGTAAGGCAAAATTTTGAAAAAAAAATAATCTAAAAATCCCACGGCTGTGCAGAGAACTCTGCAGAGTTTTGGAAACGTGACATCCGGGCGGATGACCCCAAGGACGTCCGGGCGGTCTTCCCCTGGCCAAAATTTTCACAAAAAACGCGGCTGTGATACAGAGCTCTCTGCAGAGGTTTTGAAAGTTGGTTCCAAACACACAACCAAACATCATACTGAAACACACCTGTGGAATTACGTTTTGAATTCACAACCAAACAAACCCCAAAGCTTTCCCGCCCACTTACAATTTTTCAAACTAAAGCTTTCCACCTGTGCTGCCTCAGCTCCCAACGCCTACCTACTACACATCCACGCCTGACAACACCCAGCACCCACCGGTGCTACACGCCCACGCCGTAAAGCTCCATAGCCAAATAGACCACTCTTGAGACCCACGCCTGATACACAGCTACACTGGTACACTCAACCACCATACTTGCCGGACACACAGGCTCCATTGCCGTGATACACAGCTCCAGTGTAGATATAAAATACACTGATACACAGCTCCATTGCAGGACACACAACCACCCGTGACCGAACCTCCTTCTTGCTGCACCCTTATCTTCTCCGAGACCCAAACAGCTCCCTCCATTGCAGACTGGTACACAGCTGCACTGATACATTCAACCTCCATACAGGCTCCATTGCCGTCAACAACCACCCGAGACCGATCCTCCTTTGCTTCACCTCTGAACATCGACAGCCTCTTCTTGCACCATTCACTCTCCTCTTCTTGCTTCACCCTCCTCTTCTTGCTTCATCGTCCGCCATTCTCTTGATGATGTATCTATAGTGTGTATAGCATATTGAGAACAATCAGCCCCTTCTCTCTCTCTCTCTCTCTAGAAAATATTCTTTACTCCTTTTCACCCCACTCCAGCACCTCCTCTTTTCTTTTAGTAGACCATACCACACCCAGTCCCCATATATTTTGAGTTTCATATTTTGCTCAGGATTATACTAAATTCAGCGCTGACTCTTCCCTCCCATTAGCCAAGCTAGACACTCGCCTGAGAACCCAAATTTCTACCTTCTTTGATCTTTGTCAAAACACCCAGCACAAATAAAATAATAAAAAAAATCCTCTTAGTCTAAACTCTAAAGGCCTAGCAGAATAAAAAGCCCTCCTTGAAAAATTCCCCATATCAGAAAATAGTTGGCCCCCCTCCTAGATAAGATGCAGCCTCCTTTGTTTAATAGCCCACCGAAAGAGTAATAATAGACGGCTCATGTGTATGCTTTTGTTCCTTCCCTCATGCACATTACTTCTCTCTCAATGTTATCTTCAAATAAAATAAATATCCGACTTACCATCTCACCGAAAACATCATCATGCTATAATATATCCCACCCATAATCCATCATCATATATTCTATTTTCCACCAAACCCATCTGACTACCTTTTCATTTGGCATAAAAATGGGTGAGGTTTGGGATCAAGGCTTCAATCTCATTTTCCTGTTGAGAAATTCATAACATTGCACATTCCAATTTTCATCATGGGATGGTCAAAAGAAAATGCTAAAATTTTAAGGTCTGTCAAAATGGGTCGTCTACAATTGGCTATTAAAAAAAAGAAAATTTGGGTCATTACATCATCAAATTAATTAAGAATTTTTAATGATATAAAAAATTTATTTTAATTAATAATTTAGGTAATTTTATTATTGTATAGGAGAGTAGATAGAAATTTTATTTTTTTTGTTAATTCTGTTAAATTAAAATTTTTGACAATGAAGTATTTATAATTTTTCAAATCATAAGAGACAATCTGTATTTTAAACAAATATCAGGAGATGTTTTTTTGTAATTTACCCAAAATTTTTAATTAGGGCATATTTTTCGTCATTCTTTCATTTTGCTAAAAAATTGATTTAGTTTATTTTTCATTAATCCTAACTTAAGGCTTTAAGATTGGTATTTCTATGATTATTTCAACTTTTTGGTATTTGTTTACACTCTTCAGAAATTCATGTTGCCACTCAAGAAGTCCTGCAGGTGTGAACAAAAAAAAGTTTCTTTATTAATTGCGGGTGTGTCAGAACTTGTGAATTTAGTTCAAGGTGTAGGAATTGTTGAACACTTCTGACTTCTAACATAGAAAAATGACCGTGTGTAGCTAAGAGAAGCCGCCACTGGTTTGGATCTTGTCCCAATGAAGAGGACTTTTACAAATTTATAGGTGTTAAAGATAATTAGACTAAAATCGTGACTTGCATTAATTGAGAATGAAGTATAATTGATAATCTAAGATAACTAAGCTATGAAACTAAAGGAACTAACCTATGAAGTTATGATAAAGAATCTATGAAGCTAAGTTAAGATACTTAAGTTATGAAGCTAAGATAAATAAGTTATGAAGCTAAGATGAATTGAAAAACTCTTGATGAAGTTGATTGATGCAGGACCCCTTCAAATGTTGCACTTGGAGCCCTTTATATAGTGTTGAGGAAGCCCCTAATTCTGTTCAACTACCAAGAACGTGGCAGTTCTTCCCAGTGACATGTGTCCTTGATCCTTAGCTTAATCCCCCAAAACTAGGAAACGGTTTTGACCTCCAACGACTAAGGCCTATCCTTGTAGCTTTGACTTGGTCCACTACTCTAGAAAGCCGCCATGCATGTAGGCACATAAATTTCTACCAAATTTATGTTCAAATTTCAAATATAGTCAATCAGTTAATGATATGCATAGAGCCTATGATAGGATTGTTGTAGGTAATCACTTCCTAAAATGATCAATTTGATTTGTTGAAGTGCATAAATAAAACAACATTATATCTCAGGAACGTTATTTAAGATACTCAAATGACATGTGGAGCCTACAAAGAAGACACCCGTAGAGCCTACCGAAAGGACACCACATGGGATGGAATCCAAAGAGTCAATATGGTTAATCAGATATCATGATGCCAAATTCAAGCAGTGTTATCATTGCATTTGAAATTCAAATTGAAGATGAAACACTCTTATCACATAGATGGCCCTCTATAAATATGAGGATCATCACACAAGAAAGGGATTGGAAAACCATAAGTCAGAAGATCAGAGAGAGAGAAAGAAATCAAGAGTCAAAGAAGTCTTTACAAAAACAAGAAGAGATACGAGAGAACTCAAGAGCCTACACTATACTACAAACATGACAAGTGACAGGTAAAGGGTTCCAAACCCGACGATTGTATTTTGTATCTATGGGTTCTAAATCCCTACAATTTCAATAAAATATTTCTTTTTCTTATTTTGTCTTCTAATTTTTTTTTTTTTTTTTGTTCTTCATTAATCGGAGGTTTCATCTAATTAAAATGTGTAATTAACGATCTGAAATACATAATGGAAATATGAACCTACTATTCATATAATCAACATTGTTTAGTCCAAAAACTAAACAGTGACTATTTTTGTAACATGAATTGTGAAACATGTTGAAAGATTTCATGATTCGAAATTTGTGTCTACAATGTGTCCTTCCAGATTTGAATTTGAATTGATTTTGCTTGTGCTTGATTTGGAGAAAAGGCTGCTTTGTTGTTGCATAGAATTCTCTTCTCTTTGTGATGCATGTTTATCCTTAAGGAATTCAAAAACCAATCGTACCTTGCTTGGCGAACTAACCCCTTGATTGTAGTATGTGTTGATCCTTCATATCTTCACCAATTGCCACGCGTCCATCGAAGACCCACTTATGTTGATTTTGGAAAAAAATGGTTCCACTTTTGTAGCTTTGTTGTTGACATGTGAGATCTTCAAATCTTGTGTAACCCTCATCATTAGCGACCTCTTTAACAATCATCTTAAAGATAAGGACAAGGCACTTAAATAGGGGATAAGGCACTTAAATAGGGATAAGTCTCAACAACCTCATAATTCTTAGGAATGGTTAAGATTTGCCTCATCCACCAAATCTAAATTTTTTTATTTAATTAATTAATCAACTAATTTCCTTAGTTAATTAATAAAATAAAATAAAATAAATTTCCTTTGCTCAGTCGCCATGTATCTTTGGTGGATCCCAAGGAATTTTTAACTCTTCATCTTCCATCGCCATATGGTATTAAAAGCTGGGGAAATTGCCACATGACAATTTTGTCAAAAAGGATACAAATTGTATTATGTGTTAATCAACTAACTATTGACACCTTTAATCTTGAAATTGTTTAAAATCAAAATGTTCAAAGAAGATTTTAGTACAAATGACATTGCCACATTATTTAAAATTAAAATAACTTAATTTTTTAAAAATGATAATGCCATGGTAATAAATTTTGTATAAAAATATTTCTAGTAAGATTAGCATTTTCCTCATAAATTTTTCTAGGATAAATTACACTGACTTCCCTCAAGGTTTGAAAATAATATATTAAGTCTCACAAGTTTGATATAATTATACTGAGTTCCTCTAAGATTTTAACTTATATAATATTTGGCTCCCTCATCAGAAATTCGTTAATCATATGAATGAAAAAGTGGTATTATGTATATTTTATTTCGTATATACTAGTGTCTTCAAACTATCTACATTAGTTTTAGTCTCTTAACCTTATCAGAAGAGAAATTAATATAATTATGTCAAAATTGTGATACATGCTGTATTTCTTTAAATCTTAAGGAAGTTAGTGTAATCTATCCATTTGTCTACAAGTTAAGAAAAATGTTTGGAAAACAAGATTGTAATTTTATGGAGGTACAAAAGCAAAAGGAATCAAATTCCTATGACATAGGCAAGATGTTAGGTTCTAACCTCAATATATGGTTAAACTCTTCGATAGATCCTCGTACTGTGATGTGCAGAGGCTACTTTAAAAAGAATTGAAACTTTGTTCTTTGAGTGTGAAGCAACTCCAAATAAAGTGAGAGATCAGATCCAAGTTGGACTCTCCCCAAGCTAGTCATGGAGCATATATGGTTAATAAGATGAACTTTAAAGTTTCAGCGAATTGTACCCAGTTTTAAGAGTGTGAATTCGAATCTTCGCTTCTGTGCGAGCTCCTAACTTACTACTACAAGATTAAGTGATTCTGCTACACTATCTAAAGGTGACCTCAACTACTTAGAATCTAACCTCAGAGTTCACCCTTCTATAATTAAATCTTTTAAGATACGCAAGAACCTAATCCATCTGACATATAAAGTAAAATAATATTAAAATAATACCATTTATTTTAAGCTACATATTCCAATATTATGCTTAAACGTTTTAATTTTAAACTTAGACCGACATATTACCACAATAATAATAATAATAATAATAATAATAATAATAATAATAATAATAATAATAATAATAATAATAATAATAATAGAAGAAGATCTTGCTGTAACCCTGGCTAATGAAGGCGGGACATTTCGTAACAAATAATAATTTTTTTAATCATCAACTATTGCAAATAAAAAAAAAAGAATTATTTTTTTTTCTTGTTTAGACTATTATTTTCCATTCATATTTGATACAATAAATGACTATAATCGATGGCATGCTTGATTGTATTTTCGTTTTGCTTGCTTTTGATTTTTTTTTCTGAAACAAAAATAATAAAAAATTTGAAAACATGTATCAATTTTTTAATTTTTTTGGTACAAATTAGGTTGTTTTCAGAATTTTTTTTTCTTTTTTTTATATCAAAAATAGTTTGCCAACTAAGTAATGTTATTTTTGAAAAATAAAAATAGAAAATGAAAATACAGTCAAACATGCAATTCTAACCCTTTACATAGGCCATAGTTGCAAATCAGTGTAGTAGAACACAATATGTTACAACTTAATTACTTTCATATATCATATTATACATTTAGTTTGATAAATAAACAACATGAATAAACATTGCAAGAATTTTCAGAATTAGCGATGTTTAAAAAACGCCACAATAAGTCTTCAAAACGCAGTTAAAGGCTAAAGACAACGTTTATAACTTCCGTCATAGATACAGCCTCCGTCTTAAGTATACGACATTTATATAATGTCGCTAATGACTTTAATCGGTGTTTTTTAAAACAACATAAATTCTCGTACATTCCGTTATGTGAAACCGTCACAGTTAAACGCTAACATCATATGACGACATTTGTTGATTTTCAGAATTAGCGACGTTTAAAAAACGCCACTATAAGTCTTCAAAACGCAGTTAAAGGCTAAAGACAACGTTTATAACTTCCGTCGCAGATACAGCCGCTGTCTTAGGTATACGACATTTATAAAATGTCGCTAATGACTTTAACCGGTGTTTTTTAAAACAACATAAATTCTCATACATTCTGTTATGTGAAACTGTCACAGTTAAACGCTAACATCATATGACGACATTTGTTGACTTTTTAAAAAAAAACACCATCTTTTCTCCTTTTCTCAAAACAATATATATATATATATATGTATATATACATATATATATATATAGCACTACTATTTATATAAAAAGAAAAGGTATAATTTCAATTGCATTAAATATGCTAAATAAAGCTTCTCAAAAAAAAAAAAATTGCAAAATAAGGATTCAATTTTCAAATTGCACTATTAGGTAAATAAAATCAAATCTGAAAGTCAGGGATTCTATACACAAGCACATAAACTAAAAGGCTACAATTGCACTGTTAGCTAAATAAAACCAAACAATTTTAATTCCTCTTCTAGAAGGCTACAATTTTACATTTGACAAACAGTAGAAGAAAAATTGTAACATTTCCTACCTGTCTATATCAACCACAAACTATTACCCCAAAAAATGTTAATAAAAAACCATCAAAATATTGGATAACTCATTCATGGGCCGCTTATGCCAAGGAACAAGCTGGCCAATGCTCCCACAAAAAAACATTGGAATCAGTAATAAAAATAAAATAAAATAAAGAAACTAACCCCCCCCCCCAAAAAAAAAAAAAGTTAGCAAATTATAATCATAAATAGTAAATGACTTTTGACCAAAATTCAAAAGTCATCATGAAAATTCTTTGTACATAAAATAAAGCGATCCTAAATTTTTTTTCCTTTTTCTTTTAATTTTGTAACATTTATGCATCTGCAACATGCCATATGTGCAAATGTAAAAGATATACAATACTACACCAACCTTAATACTATTGTTAATTGACGGAGGCAGACCGTAATTGCAAACCTGATGCATAAAAATTGAAGCAAATAATAGATCAGAACAATTAAAATCCTAATTCACAATGTTCATGAACCACCAAGAACTAATAAAATTGCAACATGTAGTAATGAAACACAATTGAAACAAGATGAATAGGCAACAAGATCTTATTTATTGACCCAAAAAATATACACAAAGTTATTGGGAACTAGATGAAACACAAATTTTGAACCAAGCATGACTTGTGCATGGGCCAATGTATCCAACCGAAGTCACAGTATGATATAAAAATAAATAATAAAAAAAACCTCCTAAATGATATATTGCAACGCAACACAGATTAACAAAATAAGAAAGTAATATTATTTACACCTTTATGTGAAGGAAATAGGGCTATAGTAATTAGTAATGTAGTAGAACTTACTAATGGATGACTCAACTAGGCCTTGACACAACTGCTTAAGGCCAGTGAGATAAAACCTCCCTTCTCCATTTAGTTGCTTTGGATCCTGTTTCTGGTAAGTCCTTTGGCAAAAGTCGAAGGTTGAACTTTACCATTCCACCCAAAATAATCATCTTTCGTGGACCATACCTATGTAAAAGTAAAAAAGCAGCACACTTAGGCATGGTCAAGGCTAGCAAAAGGAACAAACTTAAAACTTCAACAGGAAGATAAACAACTCTTGAACTCACCCTAACATGATTACGCAATTTCAATAACATGATTCAACCCTATATTTTCAAGTACCCATACACAATGCACAGAGCAATAAGGACAATACCATAAAATATATTTGTTGTAAATGATTAAAAAATATTTACACATAAGAATTTGTTCTTTAAGGCCATATACAAAAAAACAAACATAGGTGAAGGCTAACCGTTTCCTTAATCAAGGCATCATATATAGTGGGATCCAACTTCAGCTGCTTTGTTCCTTTGATAGTTTTTAAACCAATAATTACAAGTCTTATGCTTTTACCATATCCACCTGTCACACTATGTTTCTCCTGGGGAAAGCTTAGTCACCTAGAAAATAATAAAACCAAAACATATCAGGAAGTGGAACCAAAACCACAAGGACAATAATATGAAAAAAGTCACAAGATCCTTGGACAAAATAAACTATGATTGATAAAAAATAGATAGGGGCAACTTGCCTCTTTGTCATAAACTTCCTTATTTTCCTTGATGCATAGACCAATTGCACGATGGAAATTTTCCATTAAAATCTCAGTTTTCTTCACTTTTGATCCAACCATTAGGCAAAATGGAACCTAGAAGTCACAAGAAATGGGGAAAAAAAGTAATCGCTTAATGACTCTACAAAGGATCAAAACATTAGGGCTGTGCATGGATAAAGGATTTGAGGAGTGCTTTGGGAAGAGAAAGGGAAAAGAAAGAAATAGAAGATTCTTTTTTTTCCTCTTTGGTGTGCACACTTGTTAGTAAGACATATTGAAGTTAGGAACTTGGGATATAGGTTAAGTTATCTGGAATGAATTGGAACTAATGCTTGCAGTTATAAAGCAGATTCACAGAGACTGGTTACATGAACAAAAACAAACAACACCAGATTTACAAATCAATATTGAATAATATTAAACAAAAATAATCAATAATTTTTCTTACTAATGATTCTTGACATGGTGAGAACTCCGAGAACCCATGGGTCGTCCCAGTATATAACCTACCCTCCGACAGCTTGGATCCTGCTTAGCTCATTTGGCCAATTAGACTTCAATCCAAAAAACACCAGATTTACAAATCTGGACAAAACTGTAATTTTGTATTAACAAACAAAAATAATAATAACAACAAATCAGGACCGTCCGTTGATTTAGCAATCAACGAGAGCTCACCTTATGATCGATTGAGAAAGGGATGGCTTTGCCGTTGCGGCACATTACGGCTCTAGAATCTTCATAGTTGGGGACGATGATCTTATCGGGAGTCACAACTGTGACAATCGCCGTTGATCCAGCTGTGTTACACTCCGGCGTTTGGAGCTCACATCGACAATCGGTGCATAGAACGCTGTCATTCCATGCAATCACCTCATTGTCCATGCAATTGAAGCTTCTCTCCATGTCGATCTTCTACTCCTCCGTACTCGAATCCTTCCTCTTGATATCTTCCTTTACAAGTTTATGTAACTCATCTCTACACTTCATTACCACCTACAAAGACATCAAACACCGATTAACACTTGTTATTCAAAAACGAAATAAAAATGACTTACTAGAAACCTTGTTAATCAGTAGATCAAACAAAATGCAAGAAAGATTAGATCAGATCGAGTTCAAATTTTGATCAGATTAGATTAACTCTCTTGTTCGATTTTGGATCTACAATTTGTGAGAGAGATTAAGTTCGAGTTTGATGAAGAAAAGCTAGAGTAAGAACAGATCTAACAAAATGCAAGAGATATCAGATCTGATCAGATCAGATCAAGTTAGAATTTCAATCAGATTAGATCGACTTTCTTGTTCGATTTCGAATCTGCGATTTGTGTGTGTGTGTGTGTAAGAGAGAGAGAGAGAGAGAGAGAGAGAGAGACTAAGTTCGATTTCGATGAAGAACATCTAGAGTGAAAGATATCAAGTTTGAGTTCGATGAAAAACAGTTACAGTGAAAGAGATCGATATTAATCGCAAGAGAGAAGAGCAGTTCATGAGAGATTGCGTTACTTTTGGTAATTGGAATGGGGTTAAGTGTCTCTTAAGTTAAACAGACTTGGCTCATTAAGACCATCAACATGTATCACGCCTTGAAAAACATGTTGACTATTGAGATATATCACAGCGTTTAATAAAATGTCTTGATTCAAGTGCCATCATAGGCAACTTTTCTTGTAGTGAAAGATAATTTGTTAATTACAAATGGAGATTGCAATTCTCTTCTAATGACAACATGTCACGCTTGCAAGTAAGTATTTTCATATTCTTAAATATATATGAATAAATAGACATGAATTCTAATCAATAGTCTTTGTGGGAGGGCAGAAATTAAGGCGTTAACCTAATCATGAGACCCGCCTTTATTAGGCGAATAAACGTCATTAAATGAACATCGGTCAAAATCCAAGAGAAGTGAGCCAACCAAAAGGCCACACTAGATCTGACCCACTAGGCCCAAACGAGTCCCCAATAGTAAGGCAGTGAATCAAAGGGAACTTACTAAGGCTCCATTTGCTACGGGATAGTAGCTAAGGCAACTCATCTCAATGCCACCATCTTATCAGAACATTGTGGTGCCACCATTGGAATACTTGCTAAGGAAAAGGAAACCGAAGTGACTGCAACCTCCGCAACTACCTTTTGAGGCAAGACTCCCCAAGGTAATAACAGCCTTCAATGGAGGCATCCTCTCCGCAAACAGAGACTAATGCTTAGCGCTAATATCAGGCCCCAAAGCATTACTAGCTCAGCGCCGATAGAGTCTCAAAACTCTACTTTGGCACTGATAGCAGGCCTCAAAGCTCACTAGCTTGGCACTAATAGCATGCCCCAAAATTTACTGGTTGGAGCTGATAAAAGGCCCCTGAGATACCAGTATATAGCGGCGACCTCACGAAGATGGCCGCAGGGTAGCCTGAAAGCAAGGGACTCCCTTTCCATTTACTTAGGTTAAGAGCCTACCTTGGTTGCACAAACAGGGCCAAGGAAGTCCCCCTTATGCTTGGTATGAGACATAGCCCTTATTATGGTTCACACCCTTGGAAGTTAGGGAGTTTGTGGTTAGGTGACTAAGAGTGGAGTAGCCGCTGAAGTAGACACAAGTATGGCTGATAACAGGTCATGAGTCCTGAAGGTACGTATCTTAGGAAATCAAACTCAGAAAGTGGATGCCGTCGCGAGTACCATTGCAGAGGGTGCCACCAAGGCAGGTGTACCCCTACGGTCCATACCAAAATGACACTCGCTGATATTTGTACCAAAAAAAGGTACATGTTGAGGGTTGTGCCAAACAGATAGTACAATAGCACTTGTTGAGGCTTTGTGCCAAACAGATAGTACATGCCAAGTGACGTGTGTCTACCAATGCCTGGTGGCTCAGGATAGAATATGCTGCAACATGTGTCGTTGCACTATTTCGCCACTTGGTATATTCTGGTAATAAGGAAAAGCCTATAAATAGGACCCATTTCCCAAAGCTCAAAAGGAACGAGGTTTCTTCGGACTTAAGAGGATACGCTACCCATTTTGAACTACAACATTATTTTCTTGAACTAGTTGCTCTACGCTCACTCGGCTCTATAATTACCTTAGATTGTTGACTCATTAGCATAGCTTTTCCTTCTAAGTATTATCATTATTACTATTCATTTCAGACCCCCTGTAGTCTCTAATTTAAAAATCGAAGAAAATGGGGAAAAATAACAAAATAATAAAAAAAAAGAATGAAATAGAAAATTATATCTAGAATTTACTACTATGACTACATGGAAATGTCCTGACTTGAAGTAAACTACCCATATTTTATAAAATCTTTGTTTAGATGACAATGGTAAGTTGTAATTTACATGGTTTCGATGATGTACTATTACTCAAGTTCAATGGTGTGATAGATACTGTGAAAATGGTTAAGAAAATTCACGACTACAACACCCGATTCTCGATAGGAACCGTGTCACACGTCAAACCCGCCCCAAAAAGTTTGGGCATGACCACTTCGGAAAGAAACATAAAATCCGATATGTATAACATATGGGGCCTGAACGGAAGCAATTAATAACATTGAATAACATCCATCGAGCTCACACCTATATGCCAGGTGTAACAAGCCCACGGGGGACCTTGCTACAGCTCGGACTCGACTTTTGTAGTCACGGATCTAAATCTGAACCAAAGAGTCCAAATCCGGCAAATCGTTTTGAGAAAAAAACAGATTTTGAAAGAAGTGCCAAACATGGACTGCTTTGCCAGATATAGAGTCGCCACCTAAATATTTTATTTTTTTGGGAAATTTAGGAAACCCTGACTCGGTGCCAAAAGGCCACGTGTCCGTCATCACCAAAGTTGCCTCGGCTCGGGAACTTGGGTACGATTGGGGAAGGTCACTTTGTGAGCACCCCCGCTCGCCCGGTCATAGACCGGCCTCTACTAACCATGATATCAATTTTTGAAAACGTTGTGAGTTCTTATTCCGGTTATTAGCCTAGGTTACTATGTAATGCGCACAGCATACAAGTATAGACTGGATCGCCTGAATTGGAACAAAACAGTTCATGTTCGTTTTTGAAAGATGGTTTGCTACCCGCAGGTAGGCTTGAAATATTTGATGATTTACTCCAATTCAGATAACCCAGCCTTCACCCACAGACATTCAGGCAGTTATATCATATAAGCACATAGCCTCATGGTAAGCATGCTATTCATGGCAGTCACTCACACGCATGCAAGGATGCTAAAGCATAAAACTTACCGGGTACTCTAAGCCAAAATAGAAATTTCATTAGAAATTATGCATGATCCTAACTATACAGAAATGCCTAATGCAACACATGCAAAGATGCAACTATAGCAGGCTCGGCTATTCTAAGCATGGCGTATGGGATGCTACAACTACATGTATTCAACTTGGAATTGAAAAGTACAATGCAGTTAGTATGATACGCCGAGCCCGGTGCATGCAATACAGATGAATGAATGCAAAACATGCTGTCATACTGTATGCTAATTTAAACATGCCCTAATCTAACCATCAAAAGCGGATAAATAAAAGGGAGAAAGACGTGGGGTTGGAAGACATACATCACACTCACGCACACTTATTACAGTTGTGCCCTCGCGCAGGGGGTCTGAATAAATAATACAGTCCAAATATTACAGTCCCGAATGAAAGAATATTACAGTCCAAAATAGTACAAAAATCCTAATTAATTAACAAATTAACTAAGAAAATAAATAAAACTGGCATGCAAGCCAGGGACTGCCTTGCTTCTGATGGATGATGCATGTCCGGATTGTCTTGCGCGGAAATCCACCGGAATGCCCCAATTAGCCTCTGTTTACACCTGTTCTTGAAATGCGTGCCAAGCCCCAAAAAGTTGCTGATTCTTCGTTTTGCTGCAACAGAGAGCAGGAAAGGGGCATAGCCAATGTATTTCAAGATATTGCATGCCTCGATCCTCGTGCCACCAATCACGCATATCGATGCATGATGGCAGAGGAGTCGAAATGTGCAACTTAATAAGAATGAATGCACGTGTAAACACAACAAGAACCAACTCCATCAATGGGGGGTTAAAAATCCGGGGAGTGTCGGTGACTGGGGAATTGAGACACATTCGGTCACTCGGAGTACGAAACGTACCTCGTTTCCCGTGCCCGGGCTAACTCCTATTCCGAACATGATGCGATATGCATGATATGCATGAAATGCAACTAAGATACAATTCTAACATACACAATGCTATGAAAATGAGATGTCTCGAAGTGCGTGCACACGGGCACGCCAACCGAGAAAATGCACAGAATGTGATCTAAGATACAACCTAGTATGCACAATGCTATGAAAATGAGATGCCTCGAAATGCGTGTACATGGGCACGCAAACTGAGAAAATGACAGAATGCAATCTAAGATACAACCTAGTGTGCACTATGCTGTAAAAACGAGATGCCTTGAAATGCGGGCACACGGGCACGCAAACTGAGGCGATGGTATATGCAATGCAAGGGACTAAAATGGCGTGAAAAAGGTAGCATGGACTTATACTAACATGAGAGAGCCTCAGCCACACTCACATAAGAAGCCGGTTGATGAAAATGAAGTGCCTCGAAATGCGTGCACACGGGCACGCAAACCGAGGCGATGACAGAATGCGATGTAATGACATGGAAACATGATATGGACTCATACCAACATGAGTGAGCCTTAGCCACACTCACATAGGATGCCGATGGATGAAAATGAAGTGCCTCGAAATGTGTGCACACGGGCACGCAAATCGAGGCGATGACAGAATGCGATGTAATGACATGGAAACATGATATGGACTTATACCAACATGAGTGAGCCTCAGCCACACTCACATAGGATGCCGGCGGATATAAATGGAGTGCCTCGAAATGCGTGCACACGGGCACGCAAACCGAGGCAATGGCAAAATGTGATGCAAATGACATAGAAATGGAAAGCAATCATTCTAATAGAATTTCAGCACTAAAATATGGGGGAAAACAGTCCCGAAATGAGGCGAAATGACACTAAATGCATGGAATTGTCCCGAAATGCGAATTTAGGCACCCGAAATGGCCTATAGCTATGCCAAACATGCACAATATGGACATGAAATGCAAAGACAGAAGCTAGGCAGTCCCAAAAAAGGCACTTTCACCGTTATAAACGTGGCGAAACAGCAAGCATAAGTAGGGCAAAAATGGCATGCAAGAATAGGGGCCAAGAGAGGGGTAATGAAGCAAGTGATATAAGAAAAATCCAAACTGAAAAACTTCCTTCTACAACATTGAAGAGGGACTAAAAATATGAATGTTTACAGTATATGGAAAGCCTTGAATCAATATACAAACATGCTAAAAAAAGGCGCAAGATTGAGGCTCAAAAGGTACTATAACATGAAGTATACAAAATAATCACCAAACAGAAAAAAAAATGTTAATGAAACATGAAGTATAGGCCAAAATAAGACTATTTACAGAACTGTAAAATGGCCAAAAAAAAAAGCATGATAGGCTAACTAAACATGCAAGAATGGGGAATAAAAGAGAGATATAACATGAAGTGGCATATGGAGGCCCCAAACCATGAAAGGACCTAAATGAAACATGAATAATGGACCAAAATAAGCACTTTTTCAGAACTATAAAATGGCCAAAAACAAAAGCATGGTAGGCTCCCATTGCATGCAAAAATGGGACTAAAAGGGGAGTATAAAGGTAAGTATAACATGGAAGTCCCAAATGGTGTTGAGCCCTTCTTCAATGTTGAAGAGGGGCTCAAAATAAGCCTAATATCAGTTTACAACATGATCAAAAACAGATCACTCATGGGCCAAAAATAGCATGCAAGATTATGACATATAAGAAGATCAATGAAGCAAGTGCATCATGGAGGGCTCAAACAGGGTTGAGCCCTTAATGAAAAGTGAAAATGAGCTCAAAAGAGGGCCAATTTCAGTTAGGGCCGGAGCTTGAAAGCAAATGAGATGCCTCGAAATGCGTGCACACGGGCACGCAAACTGAGAAAATGACAGAATGCAATCTAAGATACAACCTAATATGCACTATGCTCAAAAAGCATATTAGGGCTTATAAATGGATCAAGAAAGGTCAAAGAGGAAAATGTTACTCACCTTGAAGACTAAGCTTTTGTTGCTTCTGGATCAATTTGAAGCTCCTTTAGCCTTTGAGAAGCCTTCCTTGTTGCTGGAAATGAAGTGGTATGGTAGAGCTTGTGGTGTAGAAGAAATGGGATTAGGGACTTGGAAGTTTTTTAGGAAATGAGAGGTATAGAGAGGGATTTGTGTATGGAAGCTTGAAGAACAAATTTTCTAACCAAACATATGATATAGCTTGCTTGTTAAAGGCAAAAAGGGGTGTAAAGGTGGGGGAAAAGGAGAGCAACTTTCCCCACAAAATACCCCCGGATATTATATTTTCTGGGGATAAAGCTCCACAGCTGTAAATGCACAGTGCAAGGAACTCGGCCGGCCTGTTACTTTTGCTGCAGGTGGCCGGTCGGCACATACCCCTAGCCGGCCGGCTAGGGGTCAAAGGGTCAATCTGATTTAGTAGCCGGCCACCACCTGATGGTGTCCTCCTATGTGTGTACAACACAACCCTGTGGTTCAAAGTTCAAGAATGTGGGTCCAAGGGGTTCAACATTAGCCGCAGAAGAGGGGTTCAAAAGGGTCAGATGGAATTACTGGCCGGCCACCATTTTTAGGGTCTCTCATGTGTGTACATCACAAATATGTGGTTCAAAGTTCGAGAAAATGGGCCAATGTTCAATATTAGCCCGGAAGGAGGGGTCAAAAGGTCAAGTAACATTAATGGCCGGCCACCAACTTTTAGGTCCTCTCATGTGTGTACATCACAAATATGTGTTCAAAGTTCGAGAAAATGGGCCCAAGGTGTTCAACATTAGCCCGGAAGTGCGAAAAACGGGGCCGGAGGCGTCGGAGGATGTAAACTGGTTGCTGCAACAATTGCTGGCCTCCCACCCTTCAGTGACCTCCCGGTGATAAAACAGAGGTACCTGCCAAAAATGAACGAAAACCGTTGCAAAACGAATGCTCGGGGACCAAAACGCGCAGTTCGAGGTCCGAAAATGGGCTGTTAGTACCGAAAGTGGCGTTCGGCCACGAAGTGGGTTTCTCAGACCCCAGTGTCCCTCAAATGGAGCAAATAAGATGTATGCCAAAATTTAGAGCAAACAGAGATGGTTGAGCAGTCCCGAACCGAGGCACACGGCCAACGATTCTGAAAAACCGAAACCGGACTCCGAAATGGGCAAAATGGCCTACGACCACGAAATGTAGCCTACGGACACTGAGATGGTCTACGGGACTCTCCTCTCTCAGGAAAGAGACAGAGAAAATCGAGTCTAGTTCGCAAACCGAGACAAGGCACAGAAGAGGGTTCGGAAGTCTGGAGGCAGGGCTCACGGCGTGACTCTGAAACTTCTGAACGAGCACATTATGCAGCATCACCAACGCTCAATTGGTGACGTCTGAGTCTTAAGGTCGGTCAAAATGGTGTCTACACCAGGATCTCAGCATATCATTAAACAGTTCCACATGTGTTAGACAGATGAACATGAAGCAGATATTTACACACCAACTACATATATGAGTAAGTATACAGAACCGGTCCCGCATGTGGGCAACAACAAAATATTGGTAAGAAGGTTATACACAACTAATTACATTAGACAAAGGATTAAGGACCAAACTAGGGGTCATTAAGGGGACTCCATAAATGCACTAAGCTTCTTTACGTTGCTTGACCAAAAAGGAGTGACCGAAGCTGACTAAGACCGACCTCCAGATGATTGCCTACAGAAACAGACATAACACAAAGTGAGCAAGGCTCAGTGAATAATAGCACTCAAGCAATTTAATGTTAAACCAGAATTTTAATGTACATACATGCAGAGGTTATATGAGTAAATTTATTCTGTATACATTTTTAGAACGGCCTTGGGCCCAACCTTTATTCAGAGCGCTACAAGCCAATAACATAAGAACGGCCGTAGGCCTAACAAATTTTACAGTTGGCCTTAGCCCAACAGATTTTGCAGATCGGCCTCTGGCTCAACAGAGTTTACAGATCGACCTCTGGCCCAGAACTTAACAAAGCAGAATGCTTCAGAATTGTACATATGTACACAGATTTCCATTCGTTCAAATAGGTTGACATAATTAATTGGCGAATAACAGAGTGTAATAAAGATTATTAATGATAAACAAATGTACTACTACAGTACTATTACTTACAGAGCTGTGGTGGAGTGTAGTTCCTTCCGGTATGTGCCCTACATACACACATAGTTCAGAAATTAATTCATTTCCTCTTAAACAATATCTGATTCTTTTCGTTTCAAATGAATTTACAAACATTTAAAAGGCATCAAACATAGATTTTATAACACCAGAGGCAAAACAAGTAAAAGAGAGCAGACAGGGTTTTTCAGCATAGCCGCACGTCGGCAGTGAGGCCCACACGTGCTTTATTCTAGTAGCTTCAGTCCCCAACCCCTTGTTTTGGCAGTGTTCCTGCACGTGCGATGATTCTGCCCTGTTTTTTAGTCGAACGAAGACACTAATTCAACCAAGCCCACATAGTGGAAAGTAAGAAAAATAGTAAAATAATGTATAGTTTTAGGATTAATATTACCATAACATATTTCACAAACTCAATTTGATCCTTAAGAACTTTAAATTCAAAAAACACAAGTTAATCACTTTTGAGTTTCTAACCATTTTGGTTCCCAAATATGCAATCATCTAAACACACACAAATTCAGCATGGAAAAGGAGAATAGAATGTAATTCACTCTATAAAGTTCAATTTAATCAATGATAAAATGATATACAATTTTACAATTAATCAATCATTATTCACATGGCTTCATTTACAAACCATAACCATATAAGCACAAAGAAACCTTATTCAAGACCAAATAAGGATTATTGTAGGTGATCAAACTTACCTTGAGCTCAAATCTTTACAACCCTCCTCAATTTCCCCAATTTTCTCCCTTGATGAACTTCTCCTCTTCCTCTCTAACTCTCTCTCAGGAGATATTTTGAGTTAAAGATTATTAGTCAAATGTTTAAGGAACAAGTTTTATAAAAGTGAATAAAGACAAAATCAATCAGTTTAATCATTCCTAATCAAATTTTTACAGAAAATCATATCATGGTCTAAAAATCATGCTGATCCCAATTATAAAATCAATTCAGATTATTAAGCCTCTAAGGCTTTCAATTTCTGATTCGAACATCACCACTGTAATAGATATTTCTCTTATTAGACAGTATGAATCTATATCATAAGATTCACTCATTTTAACTAATTTCACATGGAATTTCACAACAATCTCATAAATGCAAAGAGTAAGGGACTAAAAGCATACAGAAAACATGTAGGGTCGTGTTTTTGCAAACCGGCTAATAACCTACATATTGATACTCTACATCGATGCTATTACATTACACCGATATTGTGATTTAGAACTATGGTGTTTCGAATAATGCTATTTTCTATATTTTGATAAGCATTTATAACACATAATGTTTGTATAAGTAGTTGAATGAATTTGTTGTTTAGAAATACACCACATGTTTTTGTGCCTATAAACAGAAAAATATAGTCCCCTTATTGTGGTGTTAGCTAATTGTTCATGAGGTTTATGTATTTTGTTCAATTCATGAACATGCTAGAAGTTAATTTCAATAGGAAATTGGATATTGTAATTTTTAGAAGAAAATATACTTAGGATGCTAAAATGTTAGGAAGATAAACAAAAGTTTCTTTTTTTTCCCCCCAATGGAGTGTGGGTTTGGGTGGATTTGGGTTGTGGAAGAAGGTTTAGGTGTGGAGAACTGCAGAAGGGAATGGGTGTGTTGAGTTAAAGGCATTTTGGAGGATAGCCAGAGTTTTGTAGAGTCTGGCTAGCAGGTTGGTTTGGCGGGGA
>NW_021024953.1:3651362-3824902 GCF_004153795.1 Camellia sinensis | reverse complement strand
TAGTCCAATTGGGTCTGAACTTGCCCCTAGGGTCGTGGATGGGAGCTCGGTTGTCTTTGAGCACCAAATCTCCTTCTTTCAGATTCCTGGACTTAACCTTCTTGTTGAAAGCCCGGGCAATTCTGCGTTGATAGCCTTGGATATGGTACAATGTTCGAGAAAAAAGGTCCAAGGGGTTCAACATTAGCCCGGAAGAAAGGGGTCAAAAGGGTCAGGTGACATTAATGGCCGGCCATGAACTTTTAGGGTCCTCTCATGTGTGTACATCACAAATATGTGGTTCAAAGTTCAAGAAAATGGGCCCAAGGTGTTCAACATTAGCCCGGAAGGAGGGGGTCAAAAGGGTCAAGTAACATTAATGGCCGGCCACCAACTTTTAGGGTCCTCCCATGTGTGTACATCACAAATATATGGTTCAAAGTTCAAGAAAGTGGGCCCAAGGTGTTCAACATTAGCCCGGAAGTGTGAAAAACGGGCGCCGGAGGGCGTCGGAGGATGTATAACTGGTTGCTGCAACAATTGCTGGCCTCCCACCCTTCAGTGACCTTCCTTGTGATAAAACAGAGGTACCTGCCAAAAATGAACGAAAACCGTTGCAAAACGAATGCTCGGGGACCAAAACGCGCAGTTCGAGGTCCCGAAAATGGGCTGTTAAGTACCGAAAGTGGCGTTCGGCCAC
The DNA here is from genome assembly GCF_004153795.1 of Camellia sinensis. NCBI lineage: Eukaryota > Viridiplantae > Streptophyta > Magnoliopsida > Ericales > Theaceae > Camellia > Camellia sinensis. The sequence goes on along the minus strand of NW_021024953.1, from coordinate 3,824,223 downwards.
GAAGTGGGTTTCTCAGACCCCAGTGTCCCTCAAATGGGAGCAAATAAGATGTATGCCAAAATTTAGAGCAAACAGAGATGGTTGAGCAGTCCCGAACCGAGGCACACGGCCAACGATTCTGAAAAACCGGAAACCGGACTCCGAAATGGGCAAAATGGCCTACGACCACGAAATGTAGCCTACGGACACTGAGAGATGGTCTACGGGACCTCTCCCTCCTCTCAGGAAAAGAGACAGAGAAAATCGAGTCTAGTTCGCAAACCGAGACAAGGCACAGAAGAGGGTTCGGAAGTCTGGAGGCAGGGCTCACGGCCGTGACTCTGAAACTTCTGAACGAGCACATTATGCAGCATCACCAAGCGCTCAATTGGTGACGTCTGAGTCTTAAGGTCGGTCAAAAATGGGGTGTCTACACCAGGATCTCAGCATATCATTAAACAGTTCCACATGTGTTAGACAGATGAACATGAAGCAGATATTTGCACACACACAACTACATATATGAGTAAGTATACAGAACCGGTCCCGCATGTGGGCATACAACAAAAATATTGGTAAAGAAGGTTATACACAACTAATTACATTAGACAAAGGATTAAGGACCAAACTAGGGGTCATTAAGGGGACTCCATAAAATGCATAAGCTTCTTTACGTTGCTTGACCAAAAAGGAGTGACCGAAGCTGGACTAAGACCGACCTCCAGATTGATTGCCTACAGAAACAGACATAACACAAAGTGAGCAAGGCTCAGTGAATAATAGCACTCAAGCAATTTAATGGTTAAACCAGAATTTTAATGTACATACATGCAGAGGTTATATGAGTAAATTTATTCTGTATACATTTTTAGAACGGCCTTGGGCCCAACCTTTATTCAGAGCGGCTACAAGCCCAATAACATACAGAACGGCCGTAGGCCTAACAAATTTTACAGATTGGCCTTAGGCCCAACAGATTTTGCAGATCGGCCTCTGGCTCAACAGAGTTTACAGATCGACCTCTGGCCCAGATACTAACAAAGCAGAATGCTTCCAGAATTGTACATATGTACACAGATTTCCATTCGTTCAAATAGGTTGACATAATTAACTTGCGAATAACAGAGTGTTAATAAAGATTATTAATGATAAACAAATGTACTACTACAGTACTATTACTTACAGAGCTGTGGTGGAGTGGTAGTTCCTTCCGGTATGTGCCCTACATACACACATAGTTCAGAAATTAATTCATTTTCCTCTTTAAACAATATCTGATTCTTTTCGTTTCAAATGAATTTACAAACATTTAAAAGGCATCAAACATAGATTTTAATAACACCAGAGGGTCAAACAAGTAAAAGAGAGCAGACAGGGTTTTTCAGCATAGGCCGCACGTGCGGCAGTGAGGCCCCACACGTGCTTTTATTCTAGTAGCTTCAGTCCCACAACCCCTTGTTTTTGGGCAGTGGTTCCTGCACGTGCGATGATTCTGCCCTGTTTTTTAGTCCGAACGAAGACACTAATTCAACCAAGCCCACATATGGAAAAGTAAGAAAATAGGTAAAATAATGTAAGTTTTAGGATATAATATTACCATAACATATTTCACAAACTCAATTTGATCCTTAAGAACTTTAAATTCAAAAACACAAGTTAATCACTTTGAGTTTCTAACCATTTTTGGTTCCCCAAATATGCAATCATCTAAACACACACACAAATTCAAGCATGGAAAAGGAGGGAATAGAATGTAATTCACCTCTATAAAGTTCAATTTAACTCAATGATCAAAATGATATAACAATTTTACAATTAATCAATCATTATTCACATGGCTTCATTTACAAACCATAACCATATAAGCACAAAGAAAACCTTATTCAAGACCAAATAAGGGATTATTGTAGGTGATCAAACTTACCTTGAGCTCAAATCTTTACAACCCTCTCAATTTCCCCAATTTTCTCCCTTGATGAACTTCTCCTCTTCCTCTCTAACTCTCTCTCAGGAGATATTTTTGAGTTAAAGATTATTAAGTCAAATGTTTAAGGAACTAAGTTTATATAAAAGTGAATAAAGACAAAAATCAATCAGTTTAATCATTCCTAATCAAATTTTTACAGAAAATCATATCATGGTCTAAAAATCATGCTGATCCCAATTATAAAATCAATTTCAGATTATTAAGCCTCTAAGGCTTTCAATTTCTGATTCGAACATCACCACTGTAATAGATATTTCTCTTATTAGACAGATATGAATCTATAATCATAAGATTCACTCATTTTAACTTAATTTCACATGGAATTTCACAACAATCTCATAAATGCAAAGAGTAAGGGACTAAAAGCATACCAGAAAACATGTACGAGGGTCGTGTTTTTGCAAACCGGCTAATACTACCAATATTGATACTCTACAATCGATGCTATTACATTACCCCGATATTGTGATTTAGAACTATGGTTGTTTCGAATAATGCTATTTTCTATATTTTGATAAGCATTTATAACACATAATGTTTGTATAAGTAGTTGAATGAATTTGTTGTTTAGAAATACACCACCATGTTCTTGTGCCTATAAACAGAAAAATATAGTCCCCTTATTGTGGTGTTAGCTAATTGTTCATGAGGTTTATGTATTTTGTTCAATTCATGAACATTGCTAGAAGTTAATTTCAAATAAGGAAATTGGATATTGTAATATTTTAGAAGAAAAATATACTTAGGATGCCTAAAATGTTAGGAAGATAAACAAAAGTTTCTTTTTTTTCCCCCCCAAATGATGGTGTGGGTTTGGGTGGATTTGGGTTGTGGAAGAAGGTTTAGGTGTGGAGACTGCAGAAGGGAATGGGTGTGTTGAGTTAAAGGGCATTTTGGAGGATAGCCAGAGTTTTGTGGTAGAGTCTGGCTAGCAAGGGTTTGGTTTGATGGTGGAAATGGATATTGAGAGGGTGGTTTATGAGTTGGTGGTAGCAGACAATAGTCAATGAGGGTGGAAATAAACACGGAGAGAGAAGTAGAATAATAAAAGAGAGAAGAGGAAAAGACCATTTTGCCTTTTAAAATTGGTCAATGTATCATAATGACCCTTTTTCATCAAAAATTTGGGGTGCCATTTTCAATTGAACATATAGACACAAAGCGAAAAATTATAGGGAAAATTTGTTGAAATTCAAATGCAACAAATTGACACACATGAAAACCTTCGAGATGAGACGGTGTTGTAATTTGTAACCCAAAAAATTAGAGACAAGATGGTGTTATAATTTGTAACCCCCAAAAAAATCCACTTCAAATGCATGCAAAAACAAAACAACTTTATTCTTTAACCTACTGTGGCTAGTGGTTGGACACAAACTAGGAGCTTCTCTATTTTTGTATAGTTCCCGTAGATGCATGTGATTTCGTATTTAGAATTTATATATAAAATCTTACACTGAATGACATGGTGAACTGGTTAGAGTTCTTCATCATCAAAAAATGTAGACGAAAACCAGGTGTTGGCAGAGTGACATGGACATCATTGATGGAGATAATTCTTTAGCCAGTGCATAAAATTCAGTAGCTAATGATTGAACATACAACTATAAGCTCTACTACTCTGGGAGTACAAATTTGCTAAAGTTGATCGCAGTGAAATGTAGTTTTGTTTTTCTTCCATAATCGTCCAACATTTCGTGATAAGTTGTAGAAGGCACATGTAACAAAATGGTACTGTTCAAGTGGCTAGCCATTTCACTTTGCGAACACCTGATTTCGTCTGCAAATTTTTTTTTTTCTTTTTTTTTTTTTCTTTTTTTTTTTTTTTTTTTATAACGAAGAACTCTATCTGATTCACCATGTCATTCCGTATAACACTTGATAGAAAAATCTGGATATGAAGTCATTTAGGAGTTTGGATTTGTTAAAGTTAAAAATTTCAATTTCACGGTAAAATCGATCCATTATCTGACTAATTTGGATTCATGTTAGTGATCTAAACCGTTTATTTTATACAACTAACTAAGAAAATTATCAATACAAAAAATCAAATTGATCCAACATTGATTGTCATACTATTAGACCATTTTTACCTATATGGCCAACATATTTTTAGAATAGATCGTTCATGTGTTATAATATATATGTGATTTGATCTTGTAATTAGTTTTGTCTGATCAACTCAATTTTTGCATGGATGTTCTTTTCAACTTGTCATATGAAATGAGCAGTTTAAATCATTGAAATGAGTCCAAGCCAAATAATGGATCAACTTTATCGTGAAATTGAGATTTTTCACACTTCATATCCAATTTTTTCTATCAAGTCTGATACTGAATGACATGGTGAATCAGATAGAGTTTTTCGTCATCAAAAAGTTGCAGCGAAACTGGGTGTTCGCAAAGTGAAAAACAAAACTACATTTCACTGTGATCATATGGTCTCAATTACAATTTCAAGTGCACAAAATCTGTTCACAGAATTGTTTACATAATCGAGCACAAGTTTCTCACATGTAAATCCCACCAAATGTATGAGTCCCACCTCTGTGTAAGAAATGAACAATTCTGTTATCTACTATGCACTTAGAAAGAAAAAAAAAATAGTGATTTTGGAGAATGTTGAATCCACAAGAATTTTTTGTTTGATGGTTGGTTCTACCTCTCCCTATCAAATATGCAATCCCCACTTTCTAGATTTAGCAATTTTGAAAATTTTAAGAAATGTATCATTTTCCAAATTGAGTAGTACTAGATGACAATCATTGTTTGTTGACGGTCAGAATTCATGGCAAGCTCACATTTTTTGAAAATTCCCCTTAATCTTCTCCATTGAACAATTGATCAAATCAGAACTAATACCCATTAAAAATATAAGCAGCGTAATTGGAAAGTAATGGTATCAAAGAGAATATTTTTCAGAAAACTTGTTTTTCATTCTTTGTTCAGCATTTATTCTCAAGGGCTAACAAAAGATTACGACTACAAAAAAAATATGGCCAGAGTTGGTGAACAAAATTGCGTGATCAGAAATTCTAGACCTCATATATGTCTTCTAGAAATACAATAAGTAAAAAGAATGGAAAAAAGCTAACATGTTCAAATCACATACTATTTAAGGTTGTTTACTGCAACAATTAGCAAAGGAAGAAGAATCATAAACTATCTCTTGGAAAATTCTTGGCTGCACTTGGCGGCAGTAACAACAGCATTCAAAAGGATCCCACGAAACCCACCCTTCTCTAACTCATGAATACTGGCAATGTTGGTCCCACCAAGTGATGCAACATCATCTTTAAGCTGGCCCGAATGCTTCCCTCCCTTGCTAACCATACATGACACTCCCAATACCTACAAACAAAGAATTTTTAATTGTTCTATAATCATGTGCATATTGTGATTATTACCATAATGGGCTTTAAAAGAAGGCTACTAGTCAATTTTTTTGTGAGCATGAATTCAGATACTCGAGTCATTTAAACTTGGAAACATCAAAAACAGTAACGAAAATAAAAAAAAAAAAACAAGGGAAATGTAGAGCGTATGTTGCAATGAAACTATAGCCAGCAGGATCTCTCTCTCTCTCTCTCTCTCTCTCTCCCTCTCTCTCTCTCTCAATTTCCATCAAATGATGAGCGAGGTTGCCTTCTGTATTTTGTCTTAAGAAACACTGTCCTAGCCATGTCCCAAATGTTTCCTACCCAAAAAATTAATAAAAAACAAATTAGGCACATCTTTGTAGCATGTTCAACATATCTCTAGCCATGTTCGAGGTGTGTCCATGTCCAATATGTGGTGGACCATTTTGGCGTGTCGTGTCCATGCTTCATAGCCTACACGAGAAAGAAGAGAATCTCCATCCACTATATGATTATACCAAGGGTTAGACTTGAGTCCTTATTTATTTTCCTTAGTCATGGATGAAACGACAACTGAAATTCACACTAAACAAGAAATCTAGAGACTCAAAAGGGTTTAACGTACGACTAAAACTAAATAATGTAACTTTAGTGACAATAGAATTAGAAATAGCTAGATGTAAAGATTCAAAACTGGAACTCTGGGAGATACCAAAGAGTGAACAATTTCATTACTTACATTCGATAATTAAAAAAGATGGAAAGGTTAGAGATAATGTAACTGATAGAATCAAAGTATGTGAGCACAAGGGAAGGAGTGCTTCTGGAAATTTTTCCTTCATAATATTCAATTCTAAGGAAGAATTCGATCTTACAAGAGGGTGAGATAGAGAGAATGGCTTCGATCTTTTCGAAATTGTTCAAAGGAAGGATAGCCTGGCCCAATGATAAAGACTTGTCATTAGTGTCCTTGTGGCATGGCCTTGAGTTGAGGAACAGCTCTCCAAAATTGGGAGCAAAGTTATGAACCTCTTGCCCTCCCTATGTTGAATATAAAAACTAGAATATTATGTTAAATATAGGAATTAGAATATTTTTATTTTGATTGTAGGAATCTCTTCTTATTTATATTGTTTCCTAAAATTGTACCATGAATATATTATATATATGTAACACCCCCAATTTAAGACATAAATCATTCATTCACAAGTTCCATGAACATAAAGAAAAGAATATATTTTCATTCATCAGAGTCTTCTTTACACAAGATATTACATGTTATCAACAAAGTAAATGCCCTACGGGCTTACAGCTTTCCAAGTTATCACTTGGTTACAACAAAAGAAGAGTTCTAATTCTATACATAAAAAGCCCTCGGCTTGGATTTACATTTAACACAAAAATATAAGTAACAAAACGGAGTCTTCAACTCCTAAACCTCCCAGGCTACGACCTTGGAGGTGGCATGTCACCTGTACCTGAAAAATGATGTCCCAAGTAGGGTGAGCTAATGCCCAGTAGAGATATGTTAAACAATATATGAGAAATAACTCAAACATTAACATCCGATAAATGTTTACCACTTATAAACCATCTTACACTATTTCCATAACCAATCAACATTTGCATCATAATAGATCCACTTCTCTTTAAGTATCCAAATCAATTCATTGACATAGCTCAATATTATCCAAATAGTTCAAAATGACACTACCACTAATATTATCAACACTTCACAAACAAACATCAATCATACACTTCCATTATCTTGCCATTTTACGAAACTACGTTCGAGGGAACCGACACCCAAATATAAATAAGATTTCGGGACTTTCACCCTGGACACTCCGGCCAACTAAATTATCCATAGAGTCCATCCCCTATCTCCTCCCAAACAATGGAGTACATCATTTTCTCCTCCCAAACAAGATACATACGCAATGTATTTAAACACGTTGTCATATACAATGACCAATTCAATAACATATACAATGTTTATATCCAACTGTCATATTCGATGACATATTCCAATTGATTAGTTTCAATTTACCTAATCATCATACAATTTCTACAACAATCATGGCTATCCTCTACCGATAGCCTGTAGACGTGCCCGAACGTCCCGGGCTCCGCGCGCGAGATGGCGCGAAATCCCAGTTTGTTCATTAGGCTAATATAGTTTGGACTCAATGTCACGATTCTGAATCTAATCCTGCAAAGTACAATGCAAGACTAAAATATCACCAAAGAATCCAAATCCGACAAATCGTTTTGGAAAACTGATTTTTATAAAGAAGTGCCAAACATGGACTGCTTTGCCTAATACAGAGTCGCCACCTAAATGTTTTATTTTAGGGAATTTAGGAAACCCTGACTCGTGCCGAAGGCAACGTATCCGTCATCACCAAAGTTGCCTTGGCTCAGGAACATGGGTACGAGAGGGGAAGGTCATGCAATGAGCACCCCCGCTCGCCCGATCAAAGATCGGCCTTTACTAACATGATATTTTGTTTTTGAAAATACATGCATTCTTATTCCGGTTTATTAGCCTAGAATTACTATGTGATGCGCACAACACACAAGTATAGACTAGATCGCCTAAGTTAGAACAAAACATCTCATGTTTGTTTGTTTGAAAATGGTTTGAAGGTGCTACTCGCAAGTAGGCTAAGATGTGGATTTGCCACCCTCAAGTGGGCTTAAGAAAACATGATTTTGCCACTCTCAAGTGGGCTTAAAACACGCATTTTGATTAATTGTTCCAATTCAAGTAATCCAACCTTCACCCACAAGCATTCAGGCAGTTATATCAGTTAAGCAAATAGCCTCATGGTAAGCATGCTATCATGGCAACACTAACACACGTGCAGTATGCCAAAGCGTAAAAGCTTGCCTAGTACTCCGAGCAAAAACAATAGCTAGTTAGTAATCATGCATGATCCTAGCTATGTTAAGATGACTAATGCAACACATGCAAAATGCAACTAGAAATAGGCTCGGCTATTCTAAAATGTCATGTGAAATGCAATACTTGATACATGTATTCAAGTAGGAATTGAAATACAATGCAGTTAGTATGATGCGCCGAGCCCAGTGCATGCAATACGAATGAATGAATGCAAACATGCATAGCATAAGGATGCTAATTGAAATATGACCTAGAACTAACCATCGTAAGCGGTTAAGTAAAAGGGAGAAAGACGTAGGGTTGGAAGACATTCACACACTGACGCACACTTATTACAAAATTCGCCCTCTCGACGGAGGGTTCAAATAAATAATACAAATCAACTAATTAATTAACTACCCTAGCTAATTAATTATTACAAAACCTTAACTAATTAAGCAAATTAATTAAGTTACAAAATAGACTAAGTATGAAACTAAAGAGGCTACCACAGCTATACCTCGGAATGATTGAATGATGCATGCTCAATCGCCTCACTCGGAAATCCGATGAGCGACTTGTTGCCTCTGTTTGCACTGTTCTGCACCTTTAAAAGCTGTACAAATCTCTGTGATACTTCTGAACCACCTCATGGACATGCTGAGAGGCCATCGGCTAAGACATGAGGCCATCGGCCAGAGGAAAGAGGTCATCAGCCAACTTTGATGATATTGGCCAAAAATTGTTAGCCGATCGGCACTCCAGATAGCCGATCGGCCATCTCTTCCTGCAGATTGCTCATTTTGCTGCAGTAGAGGACAGACAAGGGCATGGCAATACATTTGCAAGAAAATGTTGTTCAACTACACCCCTTATCATTTTTGAAACTCAAAGGAGTGTAGTGCTCGACTCTCGAGCCATCAATCACGCATTTCGATGCATAATGGCCAAAGAGGCCGAGTTGCACAAATCAATATGGAATGAATGCACAAAAACACATGAATGCCTCACACTCTATCATGTTGGATCAAGAGTGTCGGCGACCAAGGATTGAGGCACGTTCCATCACTTCAAGTACGAAACGTCCCTCGTTCCTCGTGTTTGGTTTGACACCCCAAACCAAACATAATGCAATGCATGTAACATGGAAAAGCTATGCAATGCAACACAAGCATGCCAAATGCAATATGACTCAAACATGCACACGAGGCTAAGGTAACAAGCATGCCAAATGCAATGCAACCTAAACAAGCATGTGACAAAATGCAAACTAGCAAGCATGCAACATGCAACCTAAACATACAAACATGCATGGCATGCAAAGATGGACAAGCATGCAACAACATGCAAACTAGCAAGCATGCAACAACATGCAACGTGTCAAGTATGCAACAACATGCAAAGATGGCCCAAGAATTAAGGCGTAAAGGGGACAACTCTCAAGAGCACTTAAAGAGTGAAAAGCATGCAAGTGTGACAACACTACATGCTCTGAAATGATGCTAGGAATGATGCCAAATCACACAAACAAGTCAAGCATAACATGCAAGAAAGCTCAAGGCTTAAGGCTAGCCAAGGAGCTTGTACTAAGGCCACATGAATCAAGCCCTAAAGAGCCAAGGACAACCAAAATAGCCCTAGATCATGCGAAAGGAGTCTAAAACATGCAAGGGCCAAAGCTAAACCAAGCCAACATGAAGGGCATAAGGCATGATGCAAGCAAGGCCAACAAAGGGGATTGCACTACACCTATTACAACCAAACATGGCATGACTTAACGAATAAAAATCGAAGTTACGGTATGTCAAAATAGCCCAAAAATCCACTGAGATGGCATCCTAAAGGCCTAAGCATAAGGCATGCACAATGGTCCACTCTTAAGGCATAAAACACCAACTCTTCAAAGCATTGAAAGGATGACAAATGCAAGAGTATGGCTACACTACATGGACTGAAATCACATATGAAATGATGCCAAATCATGAAAATGGTCTAAGCAATGCATGCTAATGACTTGGACACTCAAAGCTAACAAGCTAGATTGAACCATGGCTATACAAAACAATACATGCATGACCAAGACAATACAAATTAGAGTTAGAGCATGGTAAAACATGACTAAAAGCTTCTTTGAGTTGAGTCAAAACATGCAAGAATGATGATCCAAATGCAAGGTGCATGTTAAGGCAATAGAGAGGATTACACTACAAGTGCATGATGCATGTAAGAGGCTACCAAACCAACTTTAGACAGAGGTATAGCATGACAAAATAACACCAAATACTTGCTAAAATGAGGCCAAAACATGCCTAGCAAACATGCTACTATTATGAGCCACTTATACTAGCAAATGAGACACAAGGAGAGAGGGATGTCTGTCTCCTATTCAAGATTTCAGTGGTGAGAAGGTCAAAACAAGATGGTTCCAAAGCTCAAAAGGGAAGGCACAAAACAAGGCCAAACAAGGCCTAAGAGGGGGTAGACTACCCCCAACCAAAAAGTGACCGTAAACAAACATCACAAGCATGAAAAATCAGAACTTTTTACATTAGAAAGCTATGCTTAAAACAATATCCAAGTAGGTCTAAAAGCTTAAGCAAGAATGGGGGATTAAAAGGTAGTTGACTCACCCTTGAAGAACACCTTGAAGAACACTACTCCAGCAACTTTCTCTGATCAAAACTAGTCCAAGAACACCAAAACCAACTCCCTAGTACCTCAGCAACAAAAGGATGGTGCTCTAGTAGGTGTTTGTGTGCAATAGTATGAAGAAAACACACTTTTGGGCATAAACAAGGGCCAAGCAAGAGAGAGAGGTAAAAATATAGAGAGAGAGATATAGAACTTGTATATCAACTTTCTAAACCTCTGGAAAGGGAGGGGAGGCTCCCTTCTTATAGAATTTTAATTCTTAAGCTTGTTCAACAAGCTTGAGTCTTGAAAGCAATCCCTCCATACACGTGTATGGAGGATGAAAATTGTGCCCACCAGCTGTCACAGCTGGCACAAATATTTGCAAAAAGCAGATGGAAAGGTCTCGGCTAAAAAATATGGTCGATCGACCAAAAAGAGTGCCGATCGGCCACCACTTATGGTCGATGGTAGGAAAACAAGGCTAATGGCACCATGCCTTAGCCGATGGGTTGAGGGGATGGCCAACAAGCCACCCTCTTCCCTAAGAAGCAAAACCATAAGTCTTTGGTCCACAACCAAGCACAAAACAGACAAGTTGAGAGATCTTAAGACAAGGCACGCGATCGAGACCTTCGGGAACTCAAAACGAACACGAGCATGGATGATCATCGAGTGTTCAAACAATGACGTCCAAGTCTTGAGGACGGTCAAAAATGGGGTGTCTACAGTTGCCCCTCTTTGACAGAACTCGAAAGTCGTAAGATGATGGGAGTGAATGTCAAAGCCTAGAGGCGACCCATTTTTGACAAGGTTGAAGACTTAGACAAGCATACAAAATAACAAAGAGATGTGCCCGCAGGCGGGGGCAAGATGCAATTGACATGCACGATGCCGAACATAACTTATGATCATGTAAAGAGAGCTGTAATGAAGCATAACACGCAACAATTTAAGCAAGCAAATAAGAATCAAACTACATTTCATGCAGAAAGGATGTAAGAGAATTATACAATTCTCACTACGTCTCACAAGGAGTAGATACAATACCGTCTGGTTCGTCTGGTCGTGCCAGCTTCAAATGAACTGTACATACAATATCGTGTCTGCATAAGAGAGAAACTTAATAGGTACAATATTGTTAGAAACATGCATAGCAATGCAAGTGAAAAGTGCATAACAACACAAGTGAAGGGGTGCATGACAATGCAACCTAAGTGCGATGTATAACAATGCGAAGGGGTGCATGACAATGCAACTTAAGTGCGATGTATAACAATGCAGAGGGGTGCATGACACTGTAACCTAAGTGTGATGCATAACAATGCAATTTTGAAACAAGCATAACAACGCAAAGAGGGCATGCGCGACAACGCAAGCCGAGTGGGATGCATAACAATGCAATTTGAAACAAGCATAACAATGTGAAGAGGGCATGCGCGACAACGCAAGCCGAGTGGGATGCATAACAATGCAATTTGAAACAAGCATAACAATGTAAAGAGGGCATGCGCAACAACGCAAGCCGAGTGGGATGCATAACAATGTAGTTTGAAACAAGCATAACAACGCAAGGAGGGCATGCGCGACAACGCAAGACGAGTAGGATGCATAGCAATGCAATTTGAAACAAGCATAACAATGTGAAGAGGGCATGCGCGACAACGCAAGTTGAGTGGGATACATAACAATGCAATTTGAAACAAGCATAACAATGTGAAGAGGGCATGCGCGACAACGCAAGCCGAGTGTGATGCATAACAATATAGTGTGAAACAAGCATAACAACGCAAGGAGGGCATGCGTGACAACGCAAGCCGAGTAGGATGCATAACAATGCAATTTGAAACAAGCATGACAATGCAAAGAGGGCATGCGCGACGATGCAAGCCGAGTGGGATGCATAAACAATGCAATTTGAAACAAGCATAACAACGCAAGGAGGGCATACGCGACAACGCAAGTTGAGTGGGATGCATAAACACATGTAAGTAAAGCATACGTGACAACGCATACAATGTGTGTAACAATACGAGAAGCTGCATAAACACGTGTAAGTAAAGCATACGCGACAACATATATAATGTGTGTAACAATGCGAGAAGGTGCATAAACACATGTAAGTAAAGCATACGCGACAACGCATGCAATGTGTGTAACAATGCGAGAAGGTGCATACACACATGTAAGTAAAGCATACGCAACAACGCATACAATGTGTGTAACAATGCGAGAAGGTGCATAAACACATGTAAGTAAAGTATACGCGACAACGCATACAATGTGTGCATAACAATGCGAAAGAGATGTGCATGACAATGCAAGCATGACAGAGGTATGCTATTCGCGATGTTGAGATGCAACTTCAACACGAGACGAGGCATGCTTAATGCAAGAGCAAAAAGACATATAACAAGCACGCTTATTACAAACATGACAAAACATTGTAATGCGACATATTCAAGGCAATTTTCGAATCTCGTAATATACAAAAGGATACGAAAAAGGATACACCTCGCGCATATCGAGTGCCACACACAACACGAAGGCCAGTTAAGCTTCCAAAGTATATTTTCTTGCACTTTCTTGAAAGATGAAGGTACCAATCAACAAGACTGACCCACACAAGGGCATTGGAGGTTCATCGACCACAAGGGGATGCCATCGGCCATCCATCGGCCACTAAAGGAGATCATCGGCCAAATATTTAGCTGATCGGCTAACAATTTGGCCGATCGGCCAAAAATGGCAATTCCGGGGCAGTTTTGACATTTTACCTCGGGTCTTTAAATATAGGGTTCCAAACCCTATATTCTCACTTCCTCTTAGGTGAAAAACATTCCTCTCTCCGCCTAGGTGATTTTCGTCCCTTCGATCCATGTTTTTCCATTGTTTTCGAGCCTCCCACAACTTTTGATTCGCGAAACCCTCGTTGTTCCAAACACTTTGAACCGATCGAAATGCGTTTTCGGTGCCACATTCTCGATTTCCACTACTTGGGGTTTGTTTCCCCCAAGTTTACCTCGATCTTAGTGCCTTTTCCTACACTTCGACCTTTTTTTCCCATTTTTCACCCCTCGAGGTTGACTTTTGTGTTGACTTTTTGCATTTTCACCCATTTTCCATACCCTCGGCCATTTTTGCACCCTTATCAAGATGGCAGACGAGATTCCACGAGGTGGGACTCCCTCGGAGATGGATACGGACCCTGAGGTCGAGCTCTTGCCACTGAGTGTTCGACCGTTTGACCCGGTGACATACCGGCCGGAGATACACATACTGCCTTCCGATGGCATCTGCCAGTTCAGGAGCTATGCATGAGGTGCGCCACTGGAGCTCCTGCTACGCGAGTCGGAGTCACATCTATCCTTTGGCGCCGCTGAGGTATACTCCTCATCTCTTTTATTTTCTGCAATGTAGGACATATAACTTCGATAGTCGATACTATTTTTTAACTGAATAACCCAAACACACTGATACATGACATGCTTAGTTCACCGTGAGCACACTCACACCAGATATCTGTGTAAACTTGAACACATGCACACACACTGCATTTTCATCAACTCCAACTATTTGTCTTGAACACAGTGAGATTCCCATGCTTTCCGGGGGTATGGAAATACCATTGCCCGAGGATGTTACATGGAGTTGCCCGATGCGGTCTGCCACATCATTGATCAGGCTGGTTTCGGCACTTTCTGCATGGGACTCTCGCGCCTCACTGCGAGTAAGCCCCTTCTTGGCGCACTGGTGGAGAGGTGGTGGGACACCACCGATTCCTTCCACCTTTTTTCCACAGGGGAGATGACGATGACCCCCTTTGATTTCTCCATGCTCACAGGCATCGGAGTAGGGGGTGATCCGATCCCCTTCGATACTGATATGGATGAGTGGGACGCCGCCCAGATGTTCTTACTCGGTGCTCCGCCACCTCTCTCCCAGCCAGGGTTCGTGAGGTATTCTTGGTTTGAGAACCACTTCAGGGTATAGGCGCGCACAACCCGCGAGAAGGAGGAGCAGTACAACCAAGGAGTCATTATGTTTTTGTTGGGGACCAACCTTTTCGCCGACCGGGCGAACACTGTTGCCCTTTATCTGCTGAGCACATTGGTGGACGTGATGCGGATCCACCGCTACGACTAGGGTGGCGCAGGCTTGGCCACCCTTTACGGATATATGAGTTCATCCTCTCGCCGCAGCGGACATCTGCTCGGAGGCTGTTGGCGAGCCTGGGAGGTACACCTTTCCTTTTTGTTTTACAGTTCTGCTTTACACTATCTGTACACCACACACACTGCACACACGCATTCTGCTTTACACTGACTGTACACTGCACATACTGCACAATACACTGCACACACTGCACACCATTCTCTGATTTCTGCTTTATCGACATTCTGCTTTATCTGATAAGCATACTCATATTTGCCCTATTACACTCTATAGTTGTGGGTGTATGCCTACTTTCTGAGGCTTGCCCCAGTGCCGGATGTGGAGATCCCCCTCGCATTCCATATTCTCATCGCTTTGACGTGAGGTGCGAGCGGAGGCCACGGGAGTCTTTCTTGTTTTTTTGCAGATACTTCGACACCATCACCGCTGCAGAGGTATTTCAAACTTTACAGTTCATTTAAGCTTCTCTTTACATTGTACTTTCAACAGTAGATAACAAACCGTATATCCTGTCATTTGCAGATCACCTGGTACCCCTGGGCCGCGTTGTCGGAGGTAGTGAGGGATCAGTACGAGGGCGCTCAGGAGACTGCCCGATTTAGGATTTTACTGGAGCGTTCGGTCTGCCAGGCATGGTATTTGAGAGAGCGTTTCCTGCGGCAAACACTTGGTTTGCCAGAGCAGATAGTCCCCAGGCCGCCTCTTACCCATACGAGGGCTATCGAGAGGTACACCTTGGAGGAGATGATGGATTTCATGATAGGCTGGGATTCTGACCTCTTCAGAGATGAGGGCGACTACACTGAGTTCATCCAGGCTTATCTGATGCGGCCTCTGACTGGTGCTCGCTGAGTCGAGAGAGAGAGGTCTGCAGTGCTAGCGGCAGGAGCAGGAGCAGGAGCATCGAGGGCGACTCAGGCCCGTAGCAGGAGTGGGTCCCGTAGGGGACATGGAGTTGGGTGGCCAGAGCTGCCCACCACCATGACGTGCCGAGGACAGGGTGGGGAGACTTACCAGATACCCATCGCTCCTCCTCCGACTGATCATGAGCTTGTCGGAGTTCGCGGCTCAACCCCGGTATGTGCTGCTATACTTTTCATTATGTACAGTCATTTCATTTCATTTGATATCCCGCAGAATACTAATGAATTCAACACTTTTGCAGGCTTCCATCGAGTACACTAGTCAGTCTCTGGAGCTGACGGCCTCAGTGATGGGGATGCTGCAGAGGAGCATCGACCTGTTGACCATTTACGGCATCCCGGTAAGTTCTTTCAACCTCAATCCCAAAACTTTGCATAATCTGCTCTATACATGATCTGATGCATCGCGCTATCAATACGGTAATTGATACACTGTACTCACACACCACTCACGGCACTGATACACTATAATTCACGTACTGCTCACAGCATTGCTCACGGCATTCATATACTGTACTCATACATTGCATTCGGTATTCATACCCTGCTTTGCATAGCATAACTGATGCATTTGCCATTTGTTCTTTTCAGGCCCCATTCCACATACCGGCCGCAGGGGTGCTCCAGCTGGACCTTCAGCACCTCCCAGAGCAGCAAGGGGAGCCAGACGGGGGATGACGATACACAGCCAAGGCAGACACAGGTGTGTTCATGTTGAGAGCAGTTCACGGGAGCCTACCGCAGATGATGAGTCTGACGATGAGGCAGCGTCGTCTCAGGATGAGGCCAGGGATGGCTCAGACAGCGGAGATAACGGCAGTGATCTTGGACCTTCGTCCAGGAAGAAGACGAGGACAGACTCCCGCGCTTGAGGCGACTGGTGCTGATCCAGACATTTTGCTGCTTTTCTTTTTTTTTCTCCTTTTTGCTTTACTTTTCTTTTTGCTAGTAGTTTAAGCACATTGTACTGCCTCAGGCAGGTTTTATTTTCCTCAAAACTATGTACTTTTGCAAAAGAAATATGATGAAATGAAATGGCTGTTTTGTTCAAAAAGTGTTACATTTGTACATTCTGAGTATCGCATCGCATCTCATAACAATGTAAATGAGATCAAACTTTTGTTTTGAAAACTAAACACTAGAATTGTATTAATCAGGTAGTGAACCAACTAACGACAAAACAACTCGATAAACAAAACAAACAATTTGACAAGCTAACCAAATGTAAATACAACTCGATAAGCAAAACAAAAACTTAAAGAATACGAAATACAACTCGATAAACAAAGTACAACAACTCGATAAACAAATTGAAGTAACACAGGTGCGACTTCGCAAAATCATCACCGGAAGGCATTAGAAGTGGAACCAGTCACAAGTTCTCAGCATCTTCAACACTTAGACAGCTCAGAGAACAAGAGGAGAGGCCATCGGCCAAAGGGAGAGGCCATCGGCCACAAGAATCGGTCGGCACTCTTTTTGGCCGATCGGCCAAAAATGGCAAGCACCTCCAGAATGTTGACACCTGTCTTCCACTCAACACCTTATCTTCTACAAAAGCCTCAGCTTCGTAGTTTTCTCTATTTCAGCTCAGTTCTTGCACCAAATGGAAGCATTTCTTATCCAAAATCTCACAAATTGGATTGCCAACTTGGATGGCTCAGAAAAGTTAAATTTTCGAGGCTTCGGCATAAATGCACTATTCACTTTGAGTCACACCCCGCTACGTTTTTCGTTCCTTCATGCCATGGCAAGGTTTTGGAATCCGGTGACACATGTCTTTAGCTTTGGCGGATAAGAGATGTGTCCCACTTTTGAGGATTTCTAAGCTTTAATGGAATCCGAGCGCGATGAAGAAATTTTGCCTCAGCTCTGGTTCTGCCACGTCCAAGCCCTGGGACGGATATGTGGCCTTACTTTGCATGACGCTCGGTCATTGATTCACGATAGAGAGCTGGACATTCCAAGCTTGATTCGTCGATGTCGATTTTCTGATGCCGGTGACCACGGCGATCATCATTGGCAGGGTTATCGGCGACATGCGCTTTGCTTGTTCATGCTGTCCTATTTCTTGCTTGCCCCAAGCTCCGATGGGTTTAGCACTCGTTTGATTGAAGTCGCCGAGGGCTTAAAAGAGGGCAAGAGCTGCATCGCCATGACGCTAGCTGAGACGTTGATGGGTTTGGACGCTTTTCATCGCCGAGAGATGGCTAGATTCGTGGGGAGTCCACTACTATTGCAGGTAATGTTTCCCATCCCATCTCACATATATTTCTCACATCACTTGGCCCTCAGGCTCGGTTTTTCTCTCAAAACGCTTTACTCACTTTTTCTCTCAACATATACCTCTCTATTCTTTAATCTCTCATTTTTCATCCCTCCCCAGATATGGTTGATGGATAAATTGAAGATTGTGGACTCATGCCCAGCATATTCGGCTCGCAGCTATTTCTTCCGATGACGTCTAGTCGATGCCCTTGATGAGGGATGGTGGTGCAACTGGATGTGCAATTTGTTTGCTCTCGACATTGCCATGCGCTGCCCTTGGCTCAATCTGTTGACGATGAGCTACAGCATGACCCGCCAGCCCAGGATTCAGTTGATTGGCTTGACACACTGTCTTTTACTTTCCATTCCGGTTCCCGTGCCAGTTCGGACATGATTAGACTTGCCCGGCAGTGGGAAGGGAGTTCCCTGCTGCATTTCCGGTCCGAGACGCACAGCTAGCTCGATATACCGCAGCATGGAGAACGAGAGAGCTTCTATCCCTCGCTCCCATTTTCAGTTGCACCCTCTCTGATGAGTGCATAGCTTGGCTTGATGAGGAGGCGCAGATCGGGTCCACTTTGGCATCAGAGGCTTCGACCAGCTCTAGGAGGGGACGCAGGAACACTTGACTATGCCCTGAATTTATTTGCTTTAATCAGAACTTTGAAGTTTTCTTTATAAATGTAATAAAAGCAACTTCAATTTGTATTCAAGAGTAGGAGAACTCTGTATTGAAATCAATAGTAATTGAAGGTTGTGGGTATTGAAAATTTTCCGTTTGGTCCAAAAATGGTCTAAGTTGCAAAAAGATTAATTTGAGTAAAATCAACTTTTATTAGAACTTTTCAAAACCATTTTCGATATGGATCACAACTGGACAGGCCTGAGATCTGTCACTGAAATGTACAACCCTGGATCCCAGCAACTGGAAAGTTGCCCCTAGTCTGACTAGCACTTCATCTGGAGATCACAACCGAGCTCTCGAATGCAGAAGAGACAAAGATGACCAAACATGATCACATGGACAAAGTTGATCAGGGAAATGTTTATGGCTGGACTTCAAGATGAAGTTGCCTACGTATCCCAAAGATGGGAATCAAGCCTTATGTAGTTCGGCTCGGGTTCACTCGTGTATTAACCCTCACCTTTTACGCTCTAACTTTTGCCAAGGCCGCCCTTTCTGGGTTTTCAACCTTGCGAGCTCAGTTTTTATAATTTCAATTTTTTCATGCTCTAACTTTTGCCTAGGTCGCCCTTCCGGATTTTCGGCCTAGCGAGCCACTCAGGGAAAGTATTTCTTCAACTTGTCCATGTTGATCGGTTGGGAGAATTCTAGGCCATCTAGGTCCATCAGAGCGACAGCTCCACCCGACCAGATAAACTTGATAATGTAAGGACCAGTCCAATTGGGTCTGAACTTGCCCCTAGGGTCGTGGATGGGAGCTCGATTGTTTTTGAGCACTAAATCTCCTTCCTTCAAATTCCTGGACTTAACATTCTTGTTAAGAGCCCTGGCAATTTGTCGTCGATAACCCTGAACATGATACAGTGCTTTCACCCTTCTTTCATCAAAGAGCATGAGTTCTTCGAACCTGCTTTGCTGCCAATTTGCCTCGGCTATCTGACACTCAGCAAGTACTCGTAATGACGGAACCTCAATTTCGATAGGTAGAACAGCCTCCATCCCATAGACCAAGGAATACGGAGTCGCCCCAGTAGAAGTTCGAATTGAAGTCTGGTAGCCCCACAGAGCAAATGGCAGCTTATCTGGCTAGTCCCGGTAGGTTTCCACCATCTTCTGTAGAATACGCTTGGTGTTCTTGTTGGCGGCCTCAACAGCTCCGTTGGTTTGTGGCCGATATGTAGATGACTTATGAAAAGCCATGTTGTATTTCTCCAACAAGTCGATCACTTCTTTCTTGAAGTGGGAACCATTATCTGAAATGATCTCGTTCGGGACCCCATAGCGACAGATGATGTTGATTCTGATGAACTTTGCAACGTGTGATGCCTTCAACACCGCATAAGATTGGGCCTCAACCCACTTCATAAAGTAGTCTATCGCGACCACAATGAACTCATGCCCATTGGACCCCTTCGGAGTGACAGCCCCGATCACATCAATCCCCTAGACTGAAAATGGCCATGGCGAAGTCATGTTGTACAGCTTTGATGGCAGAATGTTCATGCGGTTTGCATGGATCTGGCATTTGTGGCATCGCTGGACAAAGCCAATACAATCCTCCTCCATGGTGGACCAGTAATAACCTTGTTTGAGAATTTTTTGGGCTAGCATCACCCTGTTCATGTGCGCTTCGCACTTTCCTCCATGGATGGCCTCCATCAGGCGCTTTGATTCTTCGGCATCAACACACAGCTTATGCATCTCGAGATGACCTCTCTTGTATAGTTTTTCCTCGCAGACGATGAACTGAGCAGCCATTCTTCGAATTGCCCTTTTATCTTTGGCATTTGTCCCTGGTGGATACATCTCTTTTTCCAAGAAGTTCCAGACATCGTAATACCAGGGGTTCTCATCTTGTAGCTCATCCATGGCAGCAATCAGCTCGTAGGCCGCCGCAAATTTCTGTTCGATGATGATCAGACGCATCCGGACTCGAAAATGGATGTCTATCATAGAAGATAGAGTTGCTAATGAATCTGCGAACCTGTTGTTCTCTCTTAACAGATGAGCGAAATTCAGTTTTCTCAAACCGAGGAATCAGCATGTCTAAGGTCTAGTGGTAGATTCTCATCTTTTTTTCTTTGACTTTCCAATCTCCTTTAGCTTGAGATACAACAAGGTTCGAGTCCCCGATGATGTCCAACCGTTTTGCCCTTAGTTCCAGTGCTGCTTCTAGTCTAGCAATACACGCCTCATACTCTGCCTCATTGTTCGAGATTTTGAACCGGAGTTTGAATGCTAGGGGTATGCGGGAATTGTCGGGTGCTATCAGTAGCACCCCTATCCCATACCCGTATTGGTTTGACGCTCCGCCAAAGTACATCGTCCAAAACTCTTCTTCGACATGTAGAATGGCCTCATCTAGGAATAGGTACTCAACTGCTTCATCCCCTTCCACTGGGTGATCGGCTGGGAACTCCGCTACCGCTTTCCCTTTGACTGACTTGCGCGTCATATACTTCAGATCGAATTTAGAAAGCAGAAGCAACCAATGGGCTAGCCTACCTGTAAGTGTTGGTTTCTCAAAGAGATATTTGATGGGATCTAATCTCGAAACCAGTATTATAGAGTGAGCTAACAAGTAGTGCTGCAGCTTCCTGGTAGCCCATACCAAGGCCAGACAAGCCTTCTCCAGTGGAGTGTAGTGGGTCTCGTAATCCAACATTTTCTTGCTCAGGTAGTAGATAGCCCTCTCCAGTTTGCCCTCAGACTCTTGTGCAAGCATGCTGCCCATTGTAGTTTCAGTCACTGAAAGGTACATAATCAATGTTTTCCCCGGCTCAGGCGGCGACAACACAGGTAGGTTCTGTAAATATTGCTTGATCTGTTCAAAAGTAGCTTGGCATCGGCCGTCCTATTGGAACTTCTTTCCTTTCTTCAGGAGACCAAAGAGTGGTTCACAAGTCGAGGTTAATTTAGAAATAAACCGTCTTATGAATTGCACTTTACCCAGAAAGCCTCGCACCTCCTTTTCAGTCCTTGGTAGTGGCATTTCTAAGATGGCCTTGATTTTGGAAGGGTCAACCTCGATACCTCTCTGTGTGATCAAGAACCCCAGCATTTTTCCTACTGTAACACCAAACGTACATTTCTGAGGATTCAGCCGCAACCGAAACTCTCTGATCTGTTAGAAGAATTTTTGCAAGGTGGTGTAGTGGCCCTCTCTTTCCTTGGACTTGACAATCATGTCGTCCACGTACACCTCAACCTCTTTATGGATCATGTCATGCAAAATTGTCGTTGCAGCCCGTTGATATGTAGCTCCAGCATTCTTCAGCCCAAACGGCATCACCCTATAACAATAGGTCCCCCATGGGGTGGTGAAAACAGTCTTTTCTGGGTCTTCGGGTGCCATCAGAATCTGATTGTAGCCAGAAAATCCATCCATGAATGAAAGCAACGCATGCCCAACAGTGAAGTCCACTAATTCGTCGATATGTGGCAGAGGAAAATCGTCGTTCGGACTAGCTTTGTTGAGATCCCTGAAGTCCACACATACCCAAATTTTGCCGTCCTTCTTTGGCACCGGAACTATGTTGGCCAACCAAGCTGGGTATTCAGATACCAGCAGGAACCCTACGTTAATTTGCTTGGTGACCTCTTCTTTGATCTTGATAGCCCAGTCCGGGCGGATCCTTCTGAGTTTCTACTTAACGGGTCGGGCCTCTAGGTCAAGAGGGATCTGGTGCTATACAATCTCAGGATCAATTCCAGGCATGTCTTTGTAGGACCACGTGAAAACATCTTTGAAATCTTTTAACAAAGCGACTAAGCGCTCGCACTCCTCCGAAGACAACGTGGACCTGATCTGGACTAGCCGTGGGTCCTTCTCAGTACCGACATTAATTTGGGTGATTTCATCAACTAGAGGTTTTACAAACCTCTCTTGCTCTTGTTCTAGAAAATATTTGCAAAAAGTAGATGGAAAGGTCTCAGCTAAAAAATATGGTCGATCGACCAAAAAGAGTGTTGATCGACCAAAAAAGTGTCGATCGGCCACCACTTATGGCCGATGGCAAGAAAACAAGGCCGATGGCACCATGCCTTAGCCGATGGGTTGAGGGGATGGCCAACAAGCCACCCTCTTCCCTCAGAAGCAAAACCACAAGTCCTTGGTCCACAACCAAGCACAAAACAGACAAGTTGAGAGATCCTAAGACAAGGCGCGCGAGCGAGACCTTCAGGAACTCAAAATGAACACGAGCATAGATGATCATCGAGTGTTCAAATGATGACGTCCAAGTTTTGAGGATGGTCAAAAATGGGGTGTCTACATAGCCAAAAACAGATATATCTAAACAGATAAATAAATTTATCAACAGATAATATATCTCATTTTCCATAGGTGAGTGATTCATCAATCCAACTGCACCATTTAATCACAATTCCATTCAATTTCATGATTTCCAACCCAATTTCATGTTTCCACATCAATTTCATAATTACACGAATTATTTCCTTAATTCAATTTGGGTATTTTTCTCTCTTTCTCAAATATTGCCCCCAAGGCCAAATTTTCCCCCATCATACATAATTAATCCATTTTCAAGGTCCCACATACACATATGGAGCCCAAATAAGAAAACCCCTCTTTCATACATTTCAAATTTTAAACCCTAACTTCCCAAAATTTCTAAATCTCACCATTTATATAAAATGACCAATGTTTATGTTAAAGCTCAACAAAATGAGTAGATTTTCCCTACCTCAAGAAGAGAAGATGAGCCAAGCAAGAGATGAACTCCAAAGATGCTGAAACCCTACTCTATTCGGTTCAAAAGATAGATCTTGAGATGCTCCAACTTTTTAATGAAGACACAAGGGTGTAGAGATCACTTGATCTAGGCTAAAAAGTATAGAGAAGGAGTATTTTAGAGAGAGAAATGATAGAAAAAGTGATTTAAAAAGTCACTTTCGCGATCTAATATGCGCGTAGTCTGCTCAAGCGGAGACTTTGACGCTCAAGCGTCAGACACAAAAAGCAGACCTACTCGAGCGCAATAAAGGCCGCTCGAGCGTCAAGACACAACAGCAAGGCACTACCTGCTCGACCGCAATGAGGCCTGCTCGAGCGTAGAATACACTCGTCTAGTATTTTATAGACTTTAGACAGTCGCTCGAGCACTAGAGGGGCAGCTTCAGCTCAGACTCGCTCGAGTGTAAGACACTTCGCTCGAGGGTGAAAAGCACTTCTGCAGTATTTTTTTTGTAGACGCACAAAATACTGAATGATTGCAAACCCTACTCGAGCGCAAGAAGACCCACTTGAGCGGAAGACCAAAATTTTGGGCAACAAAGTTCTAGACCAACAACCAACCAACCTGTTCTGAACACACCCAAGACATTCCAAAACTCAAATTCAAAGACTAAGAGGAGGAAAAGACATAAACAACAACATTAAACCACAAGACCCAAGTCCGAAACACCATAAAGGTTGAGTTAGAAACTGGGATCGCTATAATATACATGGCTTCTACCTTATACAAGGTAAGCCATTTAAATTCTTTTCATTCTATTTGGTATCAGAGCCAAAGAAAAGAAACCCTAGCTTTTACTTACCTTCTTCCTCTGTTGGCATTGCTAGCATCATCGACAGCATCATTTCCTCCTCTTAAGCCTTCGACAGCCCTACCCACCCCCTCTTCTTCACTCGACAGGCCCCCCTTCTCTTCTAGACCACCCGACACCCATAACTCATCCTTTCTCTCCCCTCGGCAGGGCTTTCCATTCCCACCAAGGCTTCAATAGGTGCCAACCAGGAACTTTGCTGGTGTTTGGTGCTTTATGAACCCTCCTAGTGTGGTCCAGACCATCTTTTTCCCTTCCTAGGGTAATGTGTTGAATGTATTAAGCACTCTCTCTATTTATTTATTTTTTTGTATTATTCAGTGGGCTATCAGGTTTGTTTGGTAGTAGTTATTTAGATACACTGTGAGTTCCTTTTTCTAGCATTTTATTTGGACTATGTTGTTGTGTGTTTTTCAACCTCTATTTTTCAACCATGACTGAGCCATCTCTTGTTGTCTCTTCCATGTACTCACTAAACCTATCCCAATTGGTTCTAATTTTTCTCTTTCTCATCACACTCCTGCTATTCGTATTATGATTGTGGTGTTGCACAGAAAAAAAAAAAATTTGTTGGATGCAATCGGTCCCTTAAACTCTATTTAGGGGGAAAGAAGAATGCCCATTGGCTTTTACCTACTACTACCAAGCCAGTTGTGACCGACCCTACCCGTGCTCAGTAGGATATTGATAATTGTACTATCTTGGGATGGATGTTCAACTCCATGGAGGATCGGATTTACCTCATGTTCCTTTATTGCGACATTGTTTCAATTCTATGGCGTGCCTTGTCACAAATGTATGTTCATGCCTATAATGATGCTTGCATCTCTGAGCTCTATTAGGATATTGCTCATGCCTCCCAGTTTGCCTTGGTCCTTTATGTGTCAGAATTCTTTGGATATCTTTAGGCCCACTAGGAAGAATTGGCTCAATATAAGCCCTTGATTGAGTTACCAGCAAATGCTACCTCTCTTGTGTCTAAACACCTAGCTTGCCAACACATCTACCAATTTCTGATGGCTTTAAACTTTGAGTTTGAATCTTTTTACACTCATATTTTAAACACACTGCTCATGCCATCTCTCTAGGAGGCCTTTGCCACCATTGATAGTGATGAGCGCCATAGACGTCTATTTCAGTCGAGTCCTCCTCATGTGTCTCCAATTTCCTCTGATCAGATGGCTCTTGCTGCATAGCTCTTAGGGCTCTACGAGTCTGGTTACATGTCATCATTGTGGTGCTTCTAGTCATGTTAAGGCTCGTTGCTTCAAACTTCATCCTGAGTTGCTGCCACATTCTTCTTGCCCTCGTGGTACTGGCACCCCTCACACTGCTACGTTAATAGAGGCTACTCCAATGCCGAGGTCTCTATAAACACCCTATTTTTGACTGCCCTTAAGACTTGGGCACCAAAACCCTTTCTTTCAAAATATTTTGGAAAAGCTTCTATGATGTTCCGAGGCTCGTATTTCGTTCAATGTTCCACTTTGCAGTAAACCGAGGAAGGACAAAATGGAAATAAATGGAAGAGAGGTGAACTCTTTCAAAAAAATTTTAAAACATCTTATTTAGAGGTTTGGAGTTGAAGAAAATTGGAGGAGAGGGAAGAAACCTAGTTGGGAAGAAAGTTGGGCATAAACTGTTAAGAGAGAACCGGATAGCCTTCACAAAATCAGGTCTATCCTTTTGTACACTTGAACTTAAGTTGTGAGGCCACCTCCATTGGAAAGTGGACTTCCAGGGCTTCATTTTGCACTCAAGAATCTCCTAAAGCCGAGTCCGGATGAGGGAGATATGGCTGTTTGAAGTTAGGCATCAATCCGATTAAGCCAAAACTGAGCGACCTTCACTAAAATAGGAAAGGCTTCCACCATTTGAGGTTAGCACACTTAGAATTTAGATGTGAGGCTTCCACCATTGGAAAGTAGACTTCCGGGGCTTCAAATTGGACTCAAGAATAACCTGCAAAGGAGTTCGGATGAAGGATATATGCCCGTTTGAAGTCGGGCCTGGAAGCAGATTTTTCGTGGCCAACTGGCCACCACTGAAACTTGCCAGCCAATGGTGAAAAACCAAGATATTTTTGTTCCAGCTGTCCCCAAAAGCTCCAACTGTCCAGAGCTTGATAGTTTCAACTGAGGGACTATATTTTCTATATATAGAAAGCCTATCTTCTTGCCTTCAAGGTTAGAAAACATTTAGGAGTGAAAAATTTTTGGAAAAATTCTTTCTCTTTACAATCCTCTCTCTCTACAATTCTCTCTCTCTTTTGCAACTTGCATAGCCTATGCCCAAACACATCAAGCCAAACCTAGAGAGCTTCTTGCTGAGGTGATTTGAGCTTGGATTTGAGCTCTTAAAGCACTTGAGATTGTGGAAATTGGTGGTTTTTGGCATAAGGGTTCATTCCTCTCCAAGAGGTATACTTCTCTTGCCTTTGTACCATCTTTACACCTTTTTGTTTTTCATCTTTTTCTTGCTATTTTTAAGTTCTTGAAAACCTGTTTTTATGGGATGAAGCTTGTGGTTTGAGGCTCTTAAAGGTAGAGGGGTTAATCACCTTCTTTGAACCTTGCTCTCTAAGCCTTTCCACTTGTGTTTCCCATTCTTTCATCAAATTTTTTTGAGCATTCTACCACTGATTTTCAGAGGTTTTCATAGGCTAAAAATGCTATTTTGAGGTCCCAAAAATGGAGGGGTTAGCCACCCCTCTCTGTGCTTGTTTGCTAGCTTAAATTGCTATGTTTTAGCTTATTGTTTTAGCTACTTTTTGTCTTCATTTCATCACTTTTTTGTACTATTATTAGGCTGTATAAACTCTGTAATTTTGGACTAAAACTTTTGGTTTAAGACCAATAAAGGTTGAGGAGTGGTTCACCCTTCTTTGTGCCTTGCTTTGGAGGCCTTTGCCCTTGTGTTTCCTACCCTTGTACTATATTTTTCTAAGCTTGTAACCATTGTTTTTCATATTTATTTCAGTGGCTAAAAACATGTTTTGTGGCTCAAAATAGGAGGGGTTAGCCTTATCTCCTTGTGTCTTGTTTGCTAGCTTAGACAACTCTATGTGTTAGCCTATTTTTCTAGCAATTTGTAGCTTAATTCCAACAAGATTTAAGCTCTTTTTTGGACTGTTGCAGCTTTGTTTTTCCTGGTTAAGTCATTTGAGTCTTGTATTGCTTGGTTGTAGTGCAATAGTCCTCACAAGGTTGGTGTTGTAGGACTTAGACACCTTCTTGTTTGAGTTGATAGCATTTGTTTATGCTTTTATCACTCATTTCCTGCACTTAATCATCTCTGCAACCTCCCCCTTTCTTGGTTTTATTTTTGCTTTGAAAATGGTTCAAACCTTTTGCTTGTTTAAAACATGAAATTGAGATGATTGTGCTTAATGGTTTAATCCCTTTGGGGGTTCATTACCAACGGCATGAGCTCTCTTTCATGCCTAAAACAACCTTTGGTTTGAGCTTTCTTTCCATTTAGAAGACTTAAATTCACCATTTGGACTTAATGGATTAAAGCATGGAAGGGTAATTTAAAAGGGAGTAACTAAAACTTAGGAATAAAAGAGGCAAGATAAGCATTCCTTTGTGTTGCATTAAATGTGCTCAAATCGGACGTTGGCTTGAACACAAGGAAAATGGAACATTTCATACTCAAAAGTGATGAAATGTGCCATTTTCCTAGGTCTCCATTGCCCTTGATCATGCATGATAGGGTGCTGGTTGTTTTGGTCTCATTTTGCATTTATTAAACTTGCACAATTGGTTTCACAAGCCATTGTGCAATGAAATTGCTTGGTTGGTAATTTATGAACCGAATCTTGTCCCTCCTTTGATTTTCCTATGAAAATGAGAGGCAAAGTGTGCAAACAACCCTTGAGAAATACACTGTTTTGCTCTGTTTGCACTCTGTTGCATCAAGGAAGTCCAAATCATCAGTGGCCGACAACCACCACCAGTAGCTAACCGGCCACCAGTTATAGCCAACCGGCCACCAGTTGTAGCCGACCGGCCCCTTGTCGGCCATCAGTGAAATTTGCATAGTGTGTTGGTAAGGTGGAGCAGAGGTGTGCTAAAAGTGGGTAGAATTATTGGTGTTCAATGCGCAAACAGAGGCTTGCAGCAACAAAACAGTGCCTTTTCGGATGGAAATCGAGAATGCATGGGCCCCTCTCGCTTCCCGAGATTATCTAATTAGTTTAATTAGCAATAGATCAAATACGTGTTGTAATTAATTAGTTGTAGCTAATTAAATGCTGTAAATAATTAGTTAGTTTAACTAGTTATTCAATTTCGTTTTGTAATTAGTTAACTAGAATAGTTAATTAATTTGATTTGAAATAATTAATTAGCTTAGAATAGTTAGTTAATTCATTTCAAGTTTTGTAATAGTTAGCTTAATTAGCGTAGCTAGTTAGCTTTTATTCATTCGGACCCTCCTTTGCGAGGGCAAAATGTTGTAATAAGTGTGCGTGTGTGTGTGTATGTCTTCCAAGCCCACGTCTTTCTCCTTTTTACTTAACCGCTTTTGATGGTTAGATTAGGAGCATCACGTTTCAATTAGCATACCTTATGTTTGTATCCATTCATTTGTATTGCATGCACCGAGGCTCGGAACATCATTCAAACTGCATCGTTATTTCAATAGGTTTCTTTGAATACGCGTTTAATCGCATGTTGTTCAAATTGCTTCATATGCCATATTAGTAGCTAAGCCTATTAAATTGAAAATTGCATGTGTTGTATTAGGCATTTTGTATAGTTAGGAATCATGCATAGTTTTCTAACTGATATCTTCCTAGCTTGGAGTACTAGGTGAGTTTTACGCTTTAGCATACGCACATGAGTGCGAATGTTACCATGATTAGCATGGTTGCAATGAGGCTATGTGCTTAAATGTATAACTGCATGAATGCCTGTGGATGAAGCGTGTTGTTTGAATTGGAACGGTTCAACAAATGTGCGTTTTAAGGCCACTTTGTTGAGTAGCAAATCATGTTTTTAGGCTATTATGTTTGGTGGCAAATCTGTAACTTTAAGCCCACTTGAGGTGGCAAATTCAAACCATTTTCGCAAACAAACATGACTTGAAATGTTCCAATTCTTGCGATTTAGTCTATACTTGTATGCGTGTGCATAACATAGTAAAGCTAGCTTAATAATCAACAAGAGCACATAATGTTTATAAAATATCATATCATGATTAGTAGAGACCGATCTTTGATCAAGCGAGCGGGGGTGCTCAATTCATGACCTTCCCCATTCGTACCTAAGTTCCTGAGCCGAGGCAACTTTGGTGATGACAGACACGTGGCCTTTGGCACGAGTCATGAGTTTCCTAAATTTTTCCAAAATAAAATATTTAAGTGGCGACTCTGTATCTGGCAAAGTAGTCCAATTTTGGCATAATTTGATTTAAAATCGATTTTCCAAAAAAGATTTGCCAGATTAGGACTCTTTGGTGTTTATTTGTTTCACATTGCACTTGTGAGATTAGATTCAGAACCGCGGGAGTCCGAATTGTGAGGCCTTTCTTTTCAAACCTTCCAAAAGGGGGCGCGAAAAAGGCTAATCCATAGTTTCTGGCAACTCTGCTGGGTACTTGGAGAACTTGACTAGAACTCATGATATGTTATTTTATTTACACTTATGTGTTTCTTTGCATTTGCATTTGCATCGGTGCACCTAAGTCACAGTGTTTGCCATCTGCTATTCTTGAACGGTTTGTCAGAGGCTTGCTTGGAAAAGCTTGCCAAAAGGTTGACCAGTTGCGGGCTCTACCACGAAGGGAACATAACCCTTGAATCTGGACTACTGATGTACCGTTTGATCCTCCTTTCATTTCTCGGTGTTAGGTGTGAGAGGTATATTAGGTAGTCTTGTTGAGGTACCCTCTTTTGACCCATCGGCCTAGTTGCATATTGAAAGCCACAGAGACTGTTCCAAATTAGGATAGGATCCTTACCCGAATGCAGGATTGTGTGAAACCACTTTGCTTGGATAGTGTACCCTAGCTCCTGACGAAACTAGGACAAGGTAACCCTACCCCATCATAGGGGTGTTTTGGCTCTCACTTAACTGGTATGTGCTTTACAGTGAAACTGTACAGGATGTGCATATCAGTTGCCAAGTTGGTATCTATTTTGGGGTAGAATTCAGTAGGGAGTACACTCATTCAACTATGATCATATCCGTTCTTGTGAAGTTAGGTTGAGGTGCTGCCTGTTTTCTCTTTTGCAAGGTGGTCCTGGAACCATAGCTTCAGAAGGCTCCAATATCCCCCGGGTACTCTGGACTTGTGTTGATTGACTTTGTCAGGTCAGAGATTTAGTTCAAGGCCAACCAGTGTTTCCTTCGCCGATAGCAAGGCAAAGAAGGGCCAGACAGGGCTCACCGGTTCCATTATTTTGGCATTTACCTGTTAGATCACCTCTATTCAGAGCACGACCATCTACCCCTATCATGGCTTAACCTCCAACAAATCTAGAGGATTTACTGATCCGTTTTCAGCAATCAGTAGATTCACTGCAACAAGATATGGCTAGGCAAGCTGAGATATTGTAGAAAACGATATTCAACTTTACAAACCTCCATGAAATTGGGGTTCAAATCAAGGATGCTATCAGACAAAGGCCTATTGTGGAAGGTAATGAGCTTATGAGGAAGAATGTTGTTTGCATTTCTAATGCTACTACCAGTGGTAGCACAGCTATGAAATGCTTAGAAGCAAACATTGCCACCATGCCTATTAAAAACCCTCTTCCTGAGAATAGCCAAAGGCCAACCACTTCAATTCGGCCCCAAGCCCGAATTTTCCATCCTCTTTACATGAGTCTCGCTCAAGCTTTCAAAATACTGTGAGAAAAAGGGCACTTAGAGCTTCTAAAACCCTGACCCCTTCCAAATCCTCTTCCACCAAGATATGACCCAACTAAATACTATGCCTATCATCAACAGGACGGTCATGATACAAACCGTTGTATCCGCCTCCGTCATGAGATTCATGATCTTATTGACGAAAAGACCATAGCTCCACCAAAAGGACCTCAGGCTAGTACTAACCTGTCACCTCCACATCTCAATTTAATCCATACACTACCAACCACCTACAACCCCAACATATACATCACCCTAGCCCATTTACCCAAGCTTGAGGTCTTCATTCCAGAAAGCATGGACTTGTGTATGATGGATGCACTTGAACCCCAATCATCTTAAAGCCATGAACCCATTACTTCTGAGCTGATGAGCATGATTGAAGATCTTTAGAGAACAGTGGCAGATTTAGCCTTTGGCGTTTTAGCTCCATCATCAACCACATCACATGCTAGAAATTTCACGCCAAAAGGCTCCCCAATCTTCGGGTGAGCTACAATTGAAAATGGCCAACCTAAAGCTATCTTAGGTCTGGGCAATAACATGTCAACAACAACTAGGCTCCACTTTGATATAGCAACCCAATCCCTTGGCAAAGTGGAGGCAAGTGGCCAAAACAAGGTAGGGGCAGACATTGGTCCCTATGAACATCTTTAGTGGGCTATTGAGGCTTTGAAGGCTGAAGGACTGAACAAACAGCAAGTGCTCGCAGTTGTTGCAAAGAGTGTGGATGACAATTTTGCTGCTCAGGATGAGAGCATTTTGAATCAAGGGGCAAGCCAAGAAAAGGGATGTCGTACTAGAAACGCCTCTTTCAGCTCCAATCCTACACTCGGAAGAGATCATCAAACCCAGTCAGCACCTGCCAACCCCTTTGTCGGTATATCCAACACAAATTCACAAACCTTAAGCCATCAGGCCCGAGGCCAGAGGGTCTTCACCCTACTTTACATGACCTTATCTAAAGCTCTCCGAATCCTCGTAGGACAAGGCCATCTCAAACCCCTTGACCCTCGTCCTCTCCCAAATCCCCTTCCAGCCAGGCATAATGTTGCCAAGTACTGTGCTTTCCATTAACAAATAGGTCATGACACTGACGGTTGTTATCGTCTTCGCCATAAAGTTCAAGATCTGATTGAAATCGAGGTCATCGCCGCACTAGGTCCTACAAAGTCTATCTGCACCAGATTAATGAACTGGGGGGATAATGTGACTGTGTGATCAAGAAGGAACCACCTGCTAATGGTGCTCATTTTACTCCAAATATGGGGATGACACGCACTATTTTGAGCAATTTGCGAATGCTGTGTATTTTACTTTCTGACTTGGGTATTGGATCAGTCTTGTTGTGTTGTGTTTGAGTCTGTCTTGTTGTATTGAGTTAGTCCTATTGTGTTAAAGTCGAGTGATTTAGAGGGTGTTACCTCAGATATCACTATCTTGTTTTGTGTTTGTCTTTTACCTTTCTTTTGAGTCTGTTTCTGTCTGCCATTGAGCCAGTTCCGCTAAAAGATCTGAATGAAACGGCATTACATTTTCACCTACTTTTTCTGTGCCTTGAAATCATTGCATTGACCTAAGTTTTTCAAAACTTTTCTAACACCGTGATGAAAACAAAGAGGGTAGAATTCCTCGGGATTTATAAAAATTTGATCAATTAAGAGAAAGACAGGCATGCTAAGCCCTTAATAAATGAGATCATGTTTGTTAATGTGAGTACTGAGAAGGATCCTGGCTTAATCCAGATTGGTTCTACATTGTCTTCAGGAGAGCATGAACGACTAGTCGCTTTCTTAAATGATTTCAAAAATATTTTGCGTGGTCCTGCGAGGACATGCCTGGAATTGATCTTAGGATTGTGCAACATAGGATCACTCTGGACCTCAAGACTCGACCCCTTTGCTTTCAAACTTTGACTCAGAAGGTTCAACGGTAAATTATAATATGAGGCTTGCGTGGCCGGATTGGAAGCAACCCTTGAACTAGGGGCAAGAAGGTCAGATCAAGAAGACCAGATGTCATCAAAGGAAGCTCACAAAGCTAGATCAGAAGTAGCCCTTGAACTAGGGGCAAAAATGTCAAATGTGCTCAAAGATTCCAAAGATGGGTCATTCCGCAAACCAATGGAGATCGGCAAGAAAGCCAAAATCCCACGAATGAAGAAAAGAAAAGTTTTGCTGAAGGACAATCGAGTTCCTATCCACAATACTAGGGATAAATTCAGACCCCAATTCGATGGGCTCTTACATCATCAAGACTATTTAGTCAAGAACAACAGCCATTCCCATGGATTCAGATGGCCTAGAGATCCTACGGCCAATCAACATAGGCAAGTTAACTTTTCTATCCTTGAGAGGCTCGCTGGGCCATAAACCAGAAAGGGCGACCCAGACAAAAGTAAGAGCAAGAAAAAAAAGAACAAAAAGAGAAAACAGAAAAAAAAGAGAACTAAGAAAAAAAGAAAAAAGAAAAAAGAAAAAAGAAGAAAGAGGAAAGAAAAAGAAAAATGAAAAGAAAAGAAAAACAGAGCTCGAAAGGTTAAAAATCCTAAAGGGCGGCCTTGGCAAAAGTTAGAGCACGAAAAAAGAGCGTCAACACCCGAGTGAACCTCAACCCCGAAACTACGTTCGGCCTGATTCCCATCTTTGGGATACGTAGGCAACTTCATCCTGAAGTTCGGCCCGAACCATGTTCAACCTGCTCGTCTTATCCATGTTGATTTGCATATCCTTGTTTAACTCGGATTCTGTCTATGTGAAGTGGCTCATCTTCATGATCATCTTCATTTAGATTTGGTTGTCCTATTCCGTTAGAAGGTTCAGTTGCAAGGCAAATCAAGTTCAGATCTGAGGTTGTGCATCTCAAGAGTTGATTCCGCGTTGGTTGAGCAATGACCATTTGCAAAAACAGTTTTGAGGATTTTTTGATGAGGTTGAGTAATTTTCTCAAAAATTATTCCATTTTTCCAAAACAGGACCATTTCTTGGACCCAAAAAAGGAAAATTTGCAGTGTGCACAACTTGAGTTGCATGATTTCAAATCAGAAAGTCAAATAAGTATGCTAATCTTACTCTCATGTTGATCAAAATTGTTTTAGCAGAAAGCCAAAAACAAAAAAAATGGTCAAAATAATGAACTAGGGGCACAGTCGAGTTAGGTTTTCTGCCTTTTCCCCCCTTATCAATGTATTCGCCAGAAAAGGCACAACTAAAGCTAACAGCAGAGGCCAAAAAGTTCTTTCATCCTCCAAGCAGCGAGGTATCAAGCCAAGTGCGAAGCACGAACTGGAAATGGAGCGGGATATTTGACCCCTCTCCCTTATCTAGACGGGTTTTATCACACCCAAATTGGCATCTGACCCGAAATGGGGATGTAGAAAATGCAATGTGTGGAACTAATCAATTGTATACCTGGCCGATGGGACATGCTGTAACTCACCTCGGTCAAGTTAAACTAGGGGCGTCGTCAACTGATGTTGGTTGCAAATCTGTTATACATCCAATCGAACCATAATGCCTCTGTGGGAAAATTCAAAAGTTGTGAGTGAAAGAATGAGAATCTAGCAGAATGCTAGGACCAAGATCCCACAACTTCCTGTTTATCCATCAACCACCCCAGGGACGGATAAAAAATAAGAGAGATTAAAGAATAGAGAGATGTGCACTGAGATAAAAAGTGAGGAAAGGGCTTTTCAGAGAAAAAGTGATTGAGTGCCAAGTGATGTGAGAATCACAAAAGAGAAATTGTGGGAAGCAATACTTGGAGAAACAGGTTCCCCGTGAATGTCCAAGTGTTGTGTTTGTTGTTTTTGTTTGTCTCGATTCTTGTTTTGAGTCATTTAGCGTGTTTGTGTTGTTTTTACCTTGTCTTTCCCTTTGTTAAGTCGTTTTGACTGTGCTCAGTCGTAGGCTCAATACCCGGTTTAGAACTCATTTTCGATTTCAATTTCAAAAATAAATCGTTTCGTGCTCAGAGTGTTGTTCCATTCTCAACATGATCTGCAAAACAGAATTCTTTCTTTCATAAACTGTAGAGTTCAACCCAAGTTGAGAGAGAGACCAATCGAACTAGGACCTATCTGAAGCTATATAGGTTCTGGACTGCAAAGCAAAAGAAAATAGGGAAAATTTGAAGCATCTTAGGGTGCTTCAACTTCAGCAAATTCGAAGACTGCATTCTAGGTGCGCCTTCTCAGGCCTCGCCATTTCTCTGGAGTATGTGTACCTCGAGCCCGAGTTCAAGCCTGCTTCAAGTCAGAATGGTAATTAAAGCAGCAAGTAGATGTTACCTGTCGCCAATATGAACACGATGTATCCTTTTTGAGTTGAGCATGTTGTAAAGTCCTTCGACAGGCAAATCGGAGGTACCAAAGTACATATTTGATTCCCTTCTATTGCATAGAATTTGCACTTTCATATGCACTTATGTTGCACGCATACCTCGCATCGTTCACGTCTCTTGCATAGAACATGCTTTAAATATTGCATAGAATATGCTCGTCTCTTTCATAGAGCATGCTTTAAATATTGCATAGAATATGCTCGTCTCTTGCATAGAACATGCATCACACTATTTTGTGCATCTTACTTGCACTATCTTGTGCATTTCATCGCACTATTTTGTGCATCTTATTTGCACATGTTTGTGCATTTCATCGCACTATTTTGTGCATCTTACTTGCACTATGTTTATGCATTTCATTGCACTATGTTTGTGCATCCTACTTGCAC
The DNA here is from genome assembly GCF_004153795.1 of Camellia sinensis. Lineage (NCBI taxonomy): Eukaryota > Viridiplantae > Streptophyta > Magnoliopsida > Ericales > Theaceae > Camellia > Camellia sinensis. Next base: position 3,788,156 of record NW_021024953.1, on the reverse strand, counting down.
TATGTTTGTGCATTTCATTGCACTATTTTTTGCATCTTACTTTCACTATGTTTGTGCATTTCATCGCTTTATTTTGTGCATCTTACTTGCACTATGTTTGTGTATTTCATCGCACTATTTTGTGCATCTTACTTGCACTAGTTTGTGCATTTCATCACACTATCTAGTGCATTTCAAATCGATTCGCGCTTTCTTGCGCATCACGCTATCTTGTGCATTTCATCTTACGTTGCACTATTTTGTGCATTCACGCATCCTGCACTATTTCATTGCATTTCACTCGCATTGTTTTGTGCACTTATACTCGCACTATTTTGTGCATTTCACTTGCACTATCTTGTGCACCTACATCGCACTATCTTGTGCATTTCATCTTGTATAGCACTATTTTGTGCATTCATTTACCCTCACTTGCACTGTCTTGTGCACTCTCGGTCTAGGAGACCCTTAAATTCTGCATCTTGACTTACACTGTCTTGCACACTCTCGGTCTAGGAGACCTTAAATCCTGCACCCTCACTCGCATTGTCTTGTGCACTCACGATCTAGGAGATTGTAAATCCTGTATCTTGATTTGTACTCTCTTGTGCACTCTGCTCTGGAAAACCTTAAATTCTCCGATCTAGGAGACCTTAAATCCTCCAGTCTGGGAGACCTTAAATCATCTGGTCTGGGAGACCTTAAATCCTCTAAAGGTGCAATTCCTTTTGTGTTTGTCGTGCCCGAACGACTTCCGGTGGTGTGGTATAGCCACCTGCCTATGTTTGCGGTGAGTTCCTAGGAATCAACTAAGACAGTGGAAACTAGAGTTCGAATGGCTGAGGCCTAGAATGCAAAGGTTTGGGATTTCTGAGACTAAATTATGGTTTACATACCCAGGGGTATATCCTCGGCTTGAAATCTGTATGGCAGCCCCATAGGTTGAGGTAGCTTGTATGTGCCTCAATTCTGGATATTGAACCAACCTAGTCTGTTACTCTGTTGGAGAATAGGGAAAGTTGCGAACAGAAAAGTAGTGCATGTGGTTTGGAAGCACAAGGTGCAGAAGAGGAAGATCCCCAGCAGCATGAGGTGAGTCAATGCTAATTGCGCCTGTAAGGTACTTTCTAAAGCATCACTTCCTAGCTGCATCATCATATTTATTATCTATTACGTCTATCGAATTGTATATAATATCCATCGCATGTATTTACTACATTATCTGTTTTATCATATTGTCATTTCCATGTTAAGCTTAGTTTGGCATGTGCCCATACTATTCTCGTTAAAACGTAGCTCTGCATGTGTACGCGCCTATTCTGCAAGAATTGTGGTATGAGGGTTTCGACACCTTTTTCTATGTTAGACGTGGTTTGTTTTGTGTCCATAACTTTTCTAGGTAAGATGTGGTTCGGCTTATGCCTCATTAACTGCATCCATTGCATCGTGTTTTGTCTTGTTGCATTCAGCATTTAGGATCATTATCTTTCCCGAGCAGATCACTCCTCACTTATATCATGCCACCCAATTAGACGTACTCTCTCTCTTTCTACAAAACACGTAGTTTTGCATATGCTCGCTCCCCTTTCACGTTGAAACATGGTTTTGTTATGTGTAAGCATCCATGCTATACTGAGGCCAGCACTAAGGATGTAGGTACTTAGCCTGTGTTTGGCGTCGTTTGGTTGTGGCCACTTCTTTTCTGTGGTAAACGTAGTCTGATTTGCATCTCCATCCCTTTATGGTATTTGTGTGTGTTTTGCACTACTCGTGGTTTAATTATTTTGTTACATTGTATATTATTGTAGTGTCCCATTACAATTGTGTATCATTTGCATCCTGCCCCTGAACTACCCTGGTTTGATTCCTTACAATGGGATACGTAGGCAACTGTAGACACCCTATTTTTGATTGCCCTTAAGACTTGGGCGCCACCGATTGATCATTCGATGATGAAAGTTGCGCTATGCAAATGTTTGATTTCTTTAGCAAGAAGAGTTCTAAATCCCAACCTTACACCACTTTTTGGACCAAAACTTTTTTAGACCTCAAAACCCTCTCTTTTAAAATATTTTTGAAAAATTTCTACGATGTTCCGAGGCTCACATTTCGTTAAATGTTGCACTTTTCGGTAAACCAAGCAAGGACAAAGTGGAAATAAATGGAAGATAGGTGTACTCTTTCAAAAATATTTTAAAACATCTTATTTAGAGGTTTGGAGTTTAAGAAAATTGGACGAGAGGGAAGAAACCTAGTTTGGGAAGAAGTTGGGCATAAACTGTTAAGAGAGAACCGGACAGCCTTCACTAAATCTGGTCTTTCCTTCTGTACACTTGAACTTAAGTTATGAGGACACCACCATTGGAAAGTGGACTTCCAGGGCTTCATTTTACACTCAAGAATCTCCTAAAGTCGAGTCCGGATGAGGGAGCTATGGCTGTTTGAAGTTAGGCATCAATCTGATTAAGCCCAAACTGAGTGACCATCACTAAAATAGACATATCTCTTAGCATACTTAGAATTTAGATGTGAGGCTTCCACCATTGGAAATTAGACTTTCGGGGCTTCACTTTATACATAAGAATAACCTGCGAAGGAGTTCAGATGAAAGAGATATGCCCGTTTGACGTCGGGCCTGGAAGCAGATTTTTGGTGCTGAAACTTGTCGGCCAATGGTGAAAAACCAAGATATTTTTGTTCCAGTTGTCCCCCAAAAGCTCCAGTTATCCAGGGCTTGATATTTCTGACTGAGAGACTGTATTTTCTGTATATAAAAGGTCTCTCTTCTTTCTTTCAAGGTTAGAAAACATTTAGGAGTGACATATTTTTTGAAAAATTGTCTCTCTCTACAATCCTCTCTCTCTACAATTCTCTCTCTCCTTTGCAACTTGCATAGCCTATGCCCAAACACACCAAACCAAACCTAGAGAGCTTCTCGCTGAGGTGATTTGAGCTTGGATTATTGGTGGTTTTTGTCTTATGGGTTTATTCCTCTCCAAGAGGCATGCATCTCTTGCCTTTGTACCATCCTTGCACCTTTCTGTTTTTCATCTTTTCTTGCTACTTTTAAGCTCTTGAAAACCTATTTTTATGGGCTGAAGCTTGTGGTTTAAGGCTCTTAAAGGTAGAGGAGATAATCACCCTTCTTTGAACCTTGCTCTCTAAGCCTTTCCACTTGTGTTTCCCATTTTTTCATCAAATTTTTTTGAGCTTTTTACCACTGATTTTCAGAGGCTAAAAATGCTATTTTCTGTATATAGAAGGCCTCTCTTCTTCCTTCCAAGGTTAGAAAGCATTTAGGAGTGAAATATTTTTGGAAAATTTCTCTCTTTACAATCCTCTCTCCCTACAATTCTCTCTCTCTCTTTTGCAACTTGCATAGCCTATGCCCAAACACACCAAACCAAACCTAGAGAGCTTCTTCCTGAGGTGATTTGAGCTTGGATTTGAGCTCTTGAAGCACTTGGGAGTGTGGAAATTGGTGGTTTTTGGCTTAAGGGTTCATTCCTCTCCAAGAGGTATACTTCTCTTCCCTTTGTACCATCTTTACACCTTTTTGTTTTTCATGTTTTTCTTGCTATTTTTAAGCTCTTGAAAACCTATTTTTATGGGCTGAAGCTTGTGGTTTAACGCTCTTAAAGGTAGAGGGGTTAATCACCCTTCTTTGAACCTTGCTCTCTAAGCCTTTCCACTTGTGTTTCCCATTCTTTCATCAATTTTTTTTGAGCTTTCTACCACAGATTTTCAGAGGTTTTCAGAGGCTAAAAATGCTATTTTGAGGTCCCAAAAATGGAGGGGTTAGCCACCCCTCTTTATGCTTGTTTACTAGCTTAAATTGCCGCGTTTTAGCTTATTGTTTTAGCTACTTTTTGTCTTCATTTCATCACTTTTTTGTATTGTTTTTGGGCTGTATAAACTCTGTAATTTTGGGCTGAAACTTTTGGTTTAAGGCCAATAAAGGTTGAGGGGTGGTTCACCCTTCTTTGTGCCTTGCTTTGGAGGCCTTTGCCCTTATGTTTCCCACCCTTCTACTATCTTTTTCTAAACTTTTAACCATTTTTTTCCAGAGTTATTTCAGTGGCTAAAAACATGTTTTGAGGTTCAAAATATGAGGGGTTAGCCTCATCTCCTTGTGTCTTGTTTGCTAACTTAGATAGCTCTATGTGTTAGCCTATTTTTCTAGTAACTTGTAGCTTAATTCCAGCATGATTTAGGCTCTTTTTTGGACTGTTGTAATCTTCTTTTGGCTAGTTAAGTCATTTGAGTCTTGTACTACTTGGTTGTAGTGCAATAGTCCTCACAAGGTTGGTGTTCTAAGCCTTAAAAACCCTCTCATTTTAGTTGATTGCATTTGTTTATGCTTTTGCCACTATTTCCAGAACTTAATCACCTCTACAACCTCCCTCGTTTCTTGGTTTTATTTTTTCCGTTGAAAGTGGTTTAAACCGTTTGCTTGTTTAAAACATGAAATTGAGGTGTTTGTGCTTAATAGTTTAATCCCTTTGGGAGTTCATTACCAACGGCATGAGCTCTCTTTCATGCCTAAAACAACCTTTGGTTTGAGCTTTCTTTCCATTTAGAGGACTTAAATTCACCATTTGGACTTAATGGATTAAAGCATGGAAAGGTAATTTAAAAGGGAGTAACTAAAACTTGGGAATAAAGGAGGCAAGATAAGCATTCCTTTGTGTTGCATTGCATGTGTTCAAATCGAACGTTAGTTTGAACACATGGAAAATAGAACATTTCATACTCAAAAGTGATGAAATGTGCCATTTTCCTAGGTCTCCATTGCCCTTGATCATGCATGATAGGGTGATGGTCATTTTGGTCTCATTTTGCATTTATTAAACTTGCACAATTTGTTTCACAAGCCATCATGCAATGAAATTTCTTGATTGGTGGTTTATGAACCGAATCTTGTCCCTACTTTGATTTCCCCATGAAAAGGAGGGGCAAAGTGTGCAGACAACCCTTGAGAAATACATTGTTTTGCTCTGTTTGCTCTTTGTTGCATCAAGGAAGTCCAAATCATCAGTGGCTGACAGCCACCACCAGTAGCTGACCGGCCCCTTGTCGGCCATCAGTGAAATTTGCATAGTGTGTTGATAAGGTGGAGTAAAGGTGTTATAGAAGTGGGCAGAATTGTTGATGTTCAATGCACAAACAGAGGCTTGCAGCAACAAAACAGTGGCTTTTCGGGTGGAAACCGAGCATGCATGGGCCCTTCTCGCTTCCCGGGATTAGCTAATTAGTTTAATTAGCAATAGATCAAATACATGTTGTAATTAATTAGTTGTAGCTAATTAAGTGTTATAAATAATTAGTTAGTTTAACTAGTTATTCAATTTCGTTTTGTAATTAGTTAACTAGAATAGTTAATTAATTCCGTTTGTAATAATTAATTAGCTTAGAATAGTTAGCTAATTCATTTCAAGTTTTGTAATAGTTAGCTTAATTAGCGTAGCTAGTTAGCTTTTATTCATTCGGACCCTCCTTCGCGAGGGCATAATGTTGTAATAAGTGTGCATGTGTGTGTATGTCTTCCAACCCCACGTCTTTCTCCCTTTTACTTAACTGCTTTTGATGGTTAGATTAGGAGCATCACGTTTTAATTAGCATACCTTATACTTGTATTCATTCATTTGTATTGCATGCACCGAGGCTCGGCACATCATTCAAACTACATAGTTATTTCAATACATCTCTTTGAATACGTGTTTAATGGCATGTTGTTCAAATTGCTTCATATGCCATATTAGTAGTCGAGCCTATTAAATTGCATATTGCATGTGTTGCATTAGGCATTTTGTATAGTTAGGAATCATGCATAGTTTTCTAACTCATATCTCCCTAGTTTGGAGTACTAGGTGAGTTTTACGCTTTAGCATACTCGCATGAGTGTGAATGTTGCCGTGATTAGCATGCTTTCCATGAGGCTATGTGCTTAAATGCTATAACTGCATGAATGCCTGTGGATGAAGGCTTGTTGTTTGAATTGGAACAATTCAACAAATGTGCATTTTAAGCCCACTTTGTTAAGTAGCAAATCATGTTTTAAGCCCACTATGTTTGGTGGCAAACATGCAACTTGAAGCCCACTTGAGGTGGCAAACTCAAAACAGTTTCGCAAACAAACATGACTTAAAACATTCCAATTCTTGTGATTTAGTCTATACTTGTATGCGTGTGCATCACATAGTAAAACTAGCTTAATAATCAACAAGAGCACATAATGTTTATAAAATATCATATCATGATTAGTAGAGGCCGATCTTTGATCGGGCGAGCGGGGGTGCTCAATTCATGACCTTCCCTCTTTGTACCTAAGTTCCTGAGCCAAGGCAACTTTGGTGATGACGGACACGTGGCCTTTGGCATGAGTCATGGGTTTCCTAAATTTTCTAAAAATAAAATATTTAGGTGGCGACTCTGTATCTGGCAAAACAGTCCAATGTTGGCATTATTTGATTTAAAATCGATTTTTCAAAAAAGATTTGCTGAATTTGGACTCTTTGGTGTTTATCAGTTTCACATTGCACTTGTGAGATTAGATTTAGAACCGTGGGAGTCTGAACTATGAGGCCTTTCTTTTCAAACCTTCTAAAAGGGGGTGCGAAAAAGGCTAATCCACAATCTCCTAATATCTCGAATTTATAGGAGTTACATACTCAGATTGGTCAGCTGTAGGCTCAACTTGGATCTCTCACTACTAGTTCTCATGGCCCCCACTATCTTCCACTGCTGCCACACTCGCTACATATACTTCTATTGCTTTCCATGTTCGGTCTGCTAGTCCATCATGGATTCTGGATTTTGGGAATAATGATCATACGATGGGTGAGTTTTGCTTTCTTTCTTCTCTAGTCCCTACTACTATTGCCCAATCCGTGTCTGGCTGATGGTTCTTCATCTTATGTTCATCATAAGGGTGTCGTATTTTTATTCCCTACCATTACTTTATCGTCTATTTTACATGTTCCAAATTTTGCTTATAATCTCTTATCTATTATTCGTCTTGCCAAACAATTTAATTGTGTTGTCATCTTCTTACCCTCCTCGTCTTTTACAGGACCTGAGTTTGAAGAGGATTTTAGCAATTGTTATGAGCGTGATGGGCTTTACTACTTTGGGGATCCACCGGCAGAGCATTCCTCTTCTTCTTTAGCCAGTTTTCAGGCCTCTATTTTGCCTACTTCCATGCCTTGTGTTTTTAATATTCACACTTCAGAATTATGACATGCTCATATGGGTCATGTCAATTTTCAATATTTATGTCAACTTTTTCCATCATTTAATAAAGCTTGCAAAGATTCTAAATTTCATTGTGTGGTTTGTGAGTTATCTAAGCATACGCGTACTAGCTACATCCCGCATATGACTCATGCTCCTAGTGCCTTTGATCTTGTACATTTTGATGTCTGGGGTCCTTCCTCTATCATTGCTTTTTCTGGTCATAGGTATTATGTAACTTTTATTAATGATCACACTAGAAGCACTTTGGTTTTATCTACTTTGTCGTAAGTCTGCCGTGTTTCCCATTTTTGTTCAGTTTTTACAAATGGTTAAAATTCAGTTTCATACAATTGTTCGAAATATCCATTCTGATAATGGTGGGAAATATATTTCTAATAAATTTCGTTCCCATCTTAATCAAACTAGTATTCTTTAACAACTTACTTGCCCTCGTACCCCTGAATGAAATGATGTTGCTGAACAAAAAAACTATCATATTATTGCTTTTGTCCACTGTCTTCTTCGAGATATGGGCATTCCCAAGTCTTATTGGCATATGATTGTCCTTACTGCTGTTTACCTCATTAATAGGACCCCAAGTCATGTGTTAAACAGTTTCACTCCATTTCATATCCATATGCCCACTTGCATGTTGTTTCCTCTCTTCCCTCGTGTCTTTGGATGTACCTATTTTGTTCAAAATTAGAGTCCCACTCGCACTAAGTTAGATGACACATCTATTCGTTGTGTCTTCTTAGTCCACTCTTCTATGTCCAAAGGGTATAGGTGTTGTGATCCTGTACCTTGCCACTTCATCACACTTTGGATGTTACTTTTTGTGAGGACCTTCCTTTCTTTCGTACTAACCCTTCTTTGTAGGTTTCTCCTTCTGTTACTTCTATTGTTCGCCTAGAGCCCATTTTGGATGGGGTTGAGGATGAGGTTGTTCCCCTCTCTCCTTCTCAACCTTTGCCTCCTTTTCCATTGCAAGTATACTCCCATCGCCTACGCACTAAGCCCCCCTTACCGCCTCTCCAATTTGTAGGTCAAGTAACTCTACTCCTTTAACTCCTCCTCCACCTCCTCGCTGTAAGCCACCTCAGGATCGACATCCTCCAAATCATTTGGGTTATTTGAGTCATACTAGTCATCCCATTTCCCAGTATCTTTACTATGACAAGGTTTCCAATTCTTACCGTTCTTTCCTTGGCAAGCTTGAGTCAAAATGCATTCCTCGTTTCATATCTGAGGCTCTTTAGAATCCTAAATAGGCTGCGGCTATGCAGACTGAGATGGAGGCCTTAGAATAGAATCACACTTGAGATCTTGTACCTTTACTTCTTAGGGAAAGCACAGTTGGTTGCAAATGGGTGTTCATTATCAAGTACCTCGTTGATGGCTCAATTAACCGTTACAAAGCCTAACTAGTTGCCAAAGGTTTTACACAGATTCCTGGTAAGGATTTTGGTGCCACTTTTGCCCATGTCGCCAAGCTTACTTCTGTGCGCCTTCTTATTTCCCTTACAGTATCACATTCTTAGCCTCTTCATCAACTTGATATCAAGAATGCGTTTTTTCATGAAGATCTGCTTGAGATGATTTACATGGCTCCTCCACCCAGTTTTTGAGCTGAGGGGGAGTATTCAGGAAAAGTGTGTCGATTACTAAAATCCTTGTATGGTCTGAAACAATCTCCATGAACATGGTTTTGTCGCTTCAGTTCTGTTATTATATCTATGGGTTTCGTTTAGTGCCACTCATATCACACTTGTTTCATTCACCGTAATTCTAATGTATAGTCTTGTTAGTCTATGTGGATGATATTATTCCCACAGGTGATGACTCTGTCGACATTAGTCAAGTAAATAAGGACTTGGGCCAACCTTTTGATATTAAGGATCTGGGATGTCTTAAATATTTTTTGAAAATTGAAGTTTCTCGCTCAAATGAGGGAATCTCCTTGTCTTAAAGGAAGTACACCCTTGACTTGCTTAAGGATACTAGTATGTTAGGGTGTAAACCTGCTTGTACTCCTATGGATCCTAATGTCAAGTTCACATCAAAGTCTGGTGAGTTGTTGGATGACCTAGACATGTATCAGCGCCTTGTTGGACGCCTCATTTATTTGACCAACACTAGACCTAATTTGACATTTGCAGCTAGTGTTGTGAGTTAGTTCATGCATGCACCTCATACAGAGCACCTTAATGTTGTTCATCACATTTTGAGGTATTTGAAGACTTTTCCTAGCTTGGAATTATTCTTCATAGCTGGTCTCCAATCTGGGCTCTCCTATTTCACAAACGCTGACTATGAAGGATCTAGAACAGCTGGGCATTCCACTTCTGGCTTCTGTACTTTCTATGGTGATCATCTTATCTCATGGAAAAGTAAGAAGAATGTACTTGTTTCTAGGTTTTCTGCTAAGGCTAAGTATCGGGCTAGGGCATATGAGACATGTCAGATTCTTTGGCTTCGGTTTATTCTGGCAGAGTTGTGTTTTGAGAAGACTGTTCCTTCCTCTTTATTTTGTGATAACAAATCTGTTATTATGTTATCCTTTGATTTTGTGCTTCATGAGCATACCAAGCGTATCGAGGTAGACATACATTTTATCAAAGAAAAGGTTTGAACTGACATTGTCTGTCCATCCTTTGTCTCTTCTTCTCAGCAGTTAGCAAACATGTTTACAAAATTTGTGGGACCAATGCTCCTCCAGTCTTCCATTGACAACCTGTGTTTGTTGAATATCTTCACACCAAGGTTTCCCTGGGCTTTGAAATTCTTCAAGTCCATGTTATAATCTAATTGTTTATTATTCTGCAAAGTTCAATTTAAAGTACACAATTCAATTATAGGACCTTAAATGTTACTTTTCTTCACCCTAATCCAAATTCAATTTTGAATGCACTAAAAATATCATATAGTACTTGTTAAAGTGTAAAAGATGAAGCAACTACGAAAATTCTAAAATATTTGGAATGGATGTCCAAATGTTGTTAAGGACAACAAAAACAATGAGGTAAAGGACATAGATTGAGAATTGTGATATAACCTGAGCATGGCATAGTCATTGGGAAAGAAATGTAAAATATTATGACATGAGCCTTGCATATGCATTTCACCCTTATATCTTTGTTAAGATTGATATATTGTGTTGGATTACTTTTACTGGGCTTTGGCTCACCCTACATGGGAAAACCATTTTCAGGTGTTGGTGAGATGCCTCGGCCAAGGCAGTACCTTGGGAGGATTGGAGCAAGCGCTTCATTTTGTTTAATTTGTTGTAATTAGTTTGTGTAAGCCCAGGGCTTTATTTGTATTGGAAATAGATCCATTTTGATGTAACCAAGTACAGTCTTGGGAAGTTGTAACCTTCAGGGCATTTCAATTATTTGTATAACTTCTATTTCATATTTTGGTGTTGACACATGTTATAGATTCAGAGTTATGACTTATGAATGTATATTCGCATGTGTCACTCTTTTGTATAACTGAGTCTTATGTAATAGAAGGACTTTGTACTCTGATTTATATTGTTATTTACTTATTGTCTTGAATGATTTATTGCAATTATTTTTGGGTGTTACAACTTGGTATCAGAGTGTATCGGGTTTGAATACTTTGAGTATGTAGGAAGTGGTTATTACCACAATGGGTTTGTCTCGCTTGATAGAGACATTTGTCTGTATGGTATGCTATATGATAACACGCTTATTTGATTATATGAGTATGAGATTTAATTTCTAGGATATTGATTGAGTCTATGGGTTTCTAGAAGTCCTATTAGAAGAGCACCTGATCACTGCTGTTTCTAATTGGAACTCTGGCGACGCCGCGGGACGGTCATTATCCAAAAAGGAAATTTGTATGTATTTTAATGACTATGTGCTTATGTGTTTAAGTGACCCACAAGCCCCATATAAAGCCCAACAATAGCAATGCCTATAGGCAATAGGCAAATGAAAGATGCAAGGACTTGTATGTGGGGTATTTAATTAGCATGGTTCTCAAATCATAACAAACCACATACCTCAGCCTAGTTATTGCATCAAACAGCTTCTCATTAGCTTTCCATATCTTGCCAATTGCCCCAAACAACTTAGCTATTAACTCTCCATCTTCCTCCGCTGCAGCTGCTCCCAACTCATAACTACGTGAAAGTAGACAGAATTTTAATACTAAGATATTTGCAATATTAATGAAAATCAGAAAATGAAATCCGAGCTCGGGGGGGAGTTGGATTGCTAATTTTCTTTGAACCAAAATATAAATGTAATCTGATGAACAATCTAAGCTATCAACCCTAAGAAGTTGTAAACAAATCCTAAAGCTTTTGTCATAGATACATCAATGTGTGTTTAACTATCATGTTTCTGGAAGACAACAATCTTCCCATGAGAAACATTCTTCCTGTTACTTCCTATAATATATGAAAAATCTAGAAATCCCTTGGATGTTGATTTGTGATTATGTATTAATTTTAAGCAGTAAACAACAATCCTAATCAAACAATCAAGACAAATCGACACAATAATTTTACGTGGAAAAACCACAATTGGAGCGCCTCCAATTGTGATTAAAAAAAAAAAAAAAAACCACGGGCAAAAGCCACAAAATAATCCATTAAAAAGACATAAAGGAATTACATAGGTATACTCTCAATTACCTAGCGAATCCACACCAAAATTGAACCAACCCCTATGTGCTTCTTCCAGTCCTGTCTTCACCTCAGAATCGTCTTGCCCAACGTTGAATCCACAACGCTGATGTTAAATCATGACAATGAGCCACTCCAGAATCCACCAAAGCTTCAGGTTTGAATTCTCCAAAATCCACCGAAGAACAACTCACTCTTTTGTATAGAATAAATAAACAATCCTTTGATGTATACTTCTTAAACCGTGAGTTGAATACTTAATCAAACATCAAAGAAAACTAGCAAATAGCCCCAAATATAAACCCTAATATCCAAGAAGAAGATCTGGAGGCGTAATCCTAGATTTGGACTAAAATAAGTACTTATAGAAACAAGGGCCGCGATGCTCGCTCGAGCGAGGAACCAAATACGAGTGTTTTCCTCAAGAGGCGTCGCTCGAGCCAAGCTTCCTTCGCTCGAGCGTACAATCTTTCTTCTCAGGTTTTTGGTAGACAGACGCAACTTCTAAAAGCAAGACTCCTTCGCTCGAGCGACCAAACAATTTCTCTACAAGGCAAACAGGATTGCCAAGAATAAAAACCTTCGCTCGAGCGACCAAACAACTCAATCCCCATCATAGTCAGTGAAGTAGCAAACACGAAAGAATTAACACCACAAACTTCTCTGCAAGGCACAATTCAGGTTGGATTCGCATCGAAAAGCTTATAGCCTCACTGAAATAAAAGTGCGAATACAAGTACAACTAAAAGGAGTTTTGTCAAACGGGATTGCTAAGAATAAAAGCCTAACAATATATAATTCAAAGATAGTATATTTGTTGCTGACGTGATGCAGCTTAGCTGATGCAAGATTCACATCAAGTTCCTAGTGATTTTTTTTTTTTTTTTATGGAGTCCTTTTCTTTATTACATTTCTTGTTTTCCCTCTTTTAGATATTTTTGGGTTAAATGATGGAACCTTCTCTCTCTTCATTTTGCTTTATAGCTTCTCTCTATGTCCTCTTTCTTCATACTATATTCTTTCTTCTCTGCTTCTACTGCATCTCCACTTCTTGTCTACCCTTTCTGCTCTGGTTCTTCTCTTTTATTGCTTCTTCTTTTGTTTCTTCTATATCTCAATTTCTCTCTCAATATTTACTGTCATGTTTATTTGCACATCACATGTTCAACAAAATTTTTCTGAACCACATTTTCAGATATGGTATTAACCACATTTTCACAAGAAAATGCTTTCCAAGTGTTATTGGTAACAAATCCCAATGAACCCTTCACAAAGCCGCCACATGACTCTGCTTTTTTCTTTTTCTTTTTCTTTTCAGTGAGTACATGACTCAGCTCTTGATTAGAGTAACAATTCTATCTCTCGATAGATTTCTCATCCACTTAATATGGATATAAGACACCAAATGGTGAAAGAAATTTAAAACTGGAATATACTGCATTTTAGATTCCCATTCAACTGCTATTATAGTACAAGTCATATTTCCCAAAATACACACCATCATTACAAACTTCAATCACAAATAAAAGGGAAAACCAAAACGAGGACTAAAGAATTCAGTAATCTCATACTCAACAAAAACAATGTTGAGCCCTTGTAACTTGCATCACTATTTTCAATCGTTTATGATGTACGATGGTTTATAAAAGAGGAATATTAGTTTAAAAAAAAAGATTGATTACTAGGAGTTATGTAACTTTCAGCTCTTAGGTTTTTCCATGGCCTTCATACCGATGAATGTTGACAATAACAAGAACAAGATGACTTTATAAATGCGTAATAACAAAATATTAATCACAAAAATTTTAATTTCATAATAGACCGACATCTGCCCATTTAAAGAAAATACTGAAGAAAACATACGGCACCATAAGAACGCGGGCAAGAATTGATACCGAATGCCGCCTCCCCTACAACAGTAGGAGTATTCGGTATCACCTTAATAAATCGATTGTGACGGGCCCATTCTTGGATGAAGCACAATAATAACTTTAATGAAAATGTGTAAATATAACAGATATCCAAACTGGAAATAGTGTTGTCTCCATAATGTAATTGCATTCATAAAAAATGCTAGAAGAGTGAAAAACAGTGACAGAGGACAAAACAGCATAAAGCACATGAAAGAGCATATATTCTCAAGAACGGACGTAGCTGAAATGAGTTTGCACCAACAGCATCTCAAGTCATTAAAAAATTAAAAACATAAACTTCGAGAGATAATTTAGAATGAGTTAATTAGACTGAATGTTTTGCTTAAATCCCACACACAGATGCATTGCACATCCACCCAGGGTCATTGTATAACGGAGCAGCAAGAGAGAGAATGAGGAGTGAGGAGTTCCATGGTACACTGGTGAATCAAGAGCAACTGCCGAATCAAAGCCATGAGGAGTGGAGAGAAAAGTAAGGAACTTTTGTGGAACTTTCATGTGTCCTAGATAACAATTAGCATAAGACCTTAAAGAGCTAAGAGTTCATTAAGAAATGTTTCATATTTATTTTCTAAGCAATTGATTTGCGGATACTTCTTGATTAATTGATCATATCTTGATAAGGAAACTTAAATAATAATTAGCTTAAAATTTGCCAACCATCTTTAGGAGTTTGACCTATTTGCCTCATTTATGCACAAACTTGTCAACCTCCACTATTCCAAATTCATCTAAATCATTACCATCAGGAATTTGAGGAGAATGGTCATATCCACATTTTCATATTCAAAATGTCTAAGGCAAAGCAGATAACTAGGATCGCAGAGGTGAATTTAGAAGCCCTAATGCTTGTTTGAAACAAAGATACTTCGATTTCAAACCACCTTAATGATAGTTTCCATTTAATGGCATAGGCTTATGCTCAACTCTGTTAGCAAGCAAAAAGTTTTAAATAAAGATGCAGCCACTCAGTAACTCATGCTTCAAATGCATATGAATGTTCTTTTCCTTTCCACGGCCATGACAATAACAGGTTGCCATTGAAGAATATGGTCGGCCCTGAGTTTCGGGGCCTAAGGCGAAACTAAAACGGAGGCTTATATTCACAAAGAAAAAAAAAATTGCCCTAGTTCATATCACTACATATCAAAATGTATTCATACAAAAAAAATAAAATAAAAACCAAAATTAGGAAAAATTATTCAATTAAAATGTATTGGATATGTATTGAATTAATTGTTGTTTATTGAATTGTTTATGAGTGTGGTTGAGTGTGGTTGCGTGTGGTTGCATTGTAATATGTTGTGTATGAACGTGATTGAGATTGAATTAATTGTTTATTACACTAAAATCTAATAAACAATAAAAGTAAAAAAAGTAGGGCAAATTTATTTATTCCACTAAAATCTGATAAAGAAATAATATTAAAAAAAATAATAATAAATTATGGGCCTTATTTTGGGCTACCAACATTTTGTATATATTTTAATTTCAATTTGGCCAAACCACACTTATAAACAAACATGGGCTCAACAGAATATTTTTGGGTCCTTTAGATTGATCCTAAAACAACAAAAATAATTTTGACCTATTTATATTTGTACTATACTATAATACTTTTCTAAATTTGGAGGCCCTATTTTAGGCTAATTTTTGGAGGCTAAGGCACAGGCACAGGCCTCAATGGCATTGGCCTAGGGCCGGTACAGAATATGTGTGTGTATATATTTTTGAAAGCATTCAAATGATGTTGAGGTGCATATAGTGACTTATAAAACAATGAAAATAGATTCACATGTTCTAGAAAAAGTTAGGGAATGCACTTTGGTTCTCAGCCTGGTCCACTAGAAGTTGAAAGCCACCTAGTAGTTCAAACCTAATATTTTGCAATTACATCTTTTAAAATTTATTCCCAAACTTATACAAAATTGAGGGCCTTAACCTTCAGTAACTGTAGCAAATGGAAAGGAAATCACACTCTAATTAGTATTATTTTTCACAGAAGAAGCATGGATTGGAGTTTTCGTTTCATTGGTCTTCCTAATCCATTAATATCAAATTAGCATAGAAAAAAGTTCTTTCTTCTTTTCAATGTTGTGAACCACCAAATCAAAGACTTCTTTCCAAAGATGATAAAAAAAAATAATAATAAAATAAATGCCTTACTCCTTGTTTGCCAAAGGTGTGATGATTTTGTTGACAAGTGTATTTCCCCTCCCAGCCAATTGTGAAAAATTAAAAAAAAAATTGAAAATATGTACGAAAGAAAGAGGAATTTCAAACATAGTTGCAGGTTAAATTACTTTATTAATTCACACAATCATATTAAATGAAAGACTCTTGGAGCCTGGTCAACAGTCTTCCAAAAGAAAAAGAAAAGAAAAGAAAATTAACACTAAAGCTAATTTCAATTCATTCTCTGTGTACATTATTATATTTAAAATGTTGTGAAGACTGCAAAAAATCATCTTAACAGATATAAGATACAATATAATATAAGTTCTAATGCTCCAAGCATGACAAAATTTTCCACCTCGTGGCCTATGAGATGGAAAAGTTAAATTGACCACACCATCATGATTCACAAACTCAAGCAGCCACTTTCACATGGCAACAATTGCCTACAGGTGAAAAACAGCAAAGGTTTATTTATTTATTTATTTTGAAATGTTTCACTCTGTTACATGGACACTTCTACTTATCCCATGTACCCCTGTCCATAGGATATGACATGGGTAAAGGAATGTGTATCCATACACAATTTAGACACTTAGATCCTCTAATTTTATATGATAGTTTGAAAAAAAGACACTCACTTTTGCTAGTAAAGAAACATTTCTAGTTTGTTACACCAATGGGTGATATAAATTTCACATTTTCCCTAAATCTCATTTAAATTGAAGTAAATTTCTAAATAATTCACATTTTATGTAAGAATTTTATACAATATGCGATATATATACATGTTTAAGGCATGTCTCCGTACTATACCCAACTTTTGGATACATATCTCAATATCATAATATTTTGGTTTAGGAAGATATGATGCTTGGATACACTTGCACTTTGTACTCATATCCTAGTCCATGTAACACACCAAAGTAGACTATTATACAATATTAAGAGCACAAACAAACATTCTTAATAATCTATGCACATAGATTTAACACAAATCACCCAATAAAAAAATAAACTGAAGATACATACTCATAGACATTAAAATTAAGATAACTCTACTCTTGCAAGGGGCATTATGTTACATAATATTAAAATAGTATGGAATAAGGCTTTCAACTTTAGTAAATTCATCTATCAAGGAATATTATGTGCAATGAGCCATGCACAGTTGTGGTGCCAAACCTAGAGGCCTGTTAATTTAACTCCTTCAGCAATAGAAACCAAAAGCTGCTTCTCTGATAGTAGTGGTCTCAATTGCAAGGCCATTTCCTTAACTGCAAAGCCATGAAATAGCATAATGACAAGGGTAAATAGAGAATTATATGAAAATTGTTATACATAAGTCAGATATTATAATCTAATATACATAGGAACAGGCTATCCAGAAGAGCACTTAAAAAATAATTTTATTGCATGAGAAGCTAAAGAGAAGTGGTCCCATATAAGGAGCTCCCTCAAATGATTCAAAACATTCACCATTTACCTACTACACCAAATCAACAATGTTATAAACATGCATACGCATAAAAAAAATTTAATGTTAATTGCACTGCATGTAGATTAGTACTTTTTTTTCACCATCAGTTGGAGATGATAATAATCTCCATAGGAGAGACAAAACAATGTAGCAATGTCAGGAGAAAAACATGCATATAGATTCCACTAATAGGTGATTTATTCATTTTTGCTTACTATGTACAATAACTGCTGATGATTTCATAGAAAAGCCATGCAAGAAAATAAACGGCTTTTTATTAGGTTTTCAAGAATATCTTAGTGATTTAATGCTCCCTAGAGTCATTTTTATTTGGAAATATCATTAGTCCTGTACATACATGTGTATTGCTCAGTATCAGTGGGCAGCAAAGCTGCGTCAACTTCTGAAGTGCAAAGAATTTTTCAGATCCATGGGTCACTCTCTTGGTATTACTCTTATATATGCATATAAATAGTATAAATCAACATTAATGGGAAAGGGAGAGGCATCAACATGTGAAGAGCAAAGAATTTTCTAGATCCATCGGGGGACCATGGCCCCACCTGCCACCCTGGCCATATTGCATATGAGAAGATCTAAAACTTCACAAAACTTCATTTTGTTCTTATCCAAGATTGTACATGAACTTATGAAGTTACAAAGCATTATGAGAAATCTCCTTATGTCATCCAAGTTTGTACATGAACTTACAAAACACTCCCAGGAATCTCATTATGTTATCATCCAAGTTTCTGATGAACTTAGGAAAACAATATGTGATAAAGGTGGTTTTTTCATGAACTAGTTGGGCCAACATTTGTGTTCTCCTTCTATGTTGCAAACATCCACAATATGCTATTTGAGTAAGTGAGAGATGTACTATTGTACCTGTTGGAAAATGGGTTGGGTTTAGAACCCGGATCCAACTAGATCGCCCATTGTGGCATGACCCAGTTAGGAGAGATTCAAATAATAACAAATTTTATCTATTATTTGAAATTTGAATAAAGGATAATTATTAATTTGAGATAAATATTAATACGAGATAAACATTATCTGGAATAATATACGTATCCTCATAGGGGTCTTTCAGCTTTCCTATATTATGTACAAGGAAAAAATACAGAAACTGTCACTCTTGTTCTCTCTCCATAGAAATACAATATAACCTTTGTACTGTGAGTTGTGTGGGTAGAGTTCTAGTAGTGCTACTCCGTCACTTGTGGAGTGAAGAAGAAGATTCTAAGAGTTCGTGATTCATAAATCAATCTAGATTCATCGTGTGATTTGTTTACCTGAAAGGTATGCTCGAATTCATATTCTTCTGCTGCGTATATGTATATATTTATTCCTACATCACCAATCAAGTCAAAGGTATCTAAGATATTTATACCTAACAATTTTCCACAAAGTGATGATGACACGAGCTAATACATCTGCACAACTAGGACATGAAGTTCATTATTTTATAGTTTGACAAATTAAAATTAAAATGAATTAAACTGGATAAAGTATGTTTACTGCATCTTGACCATTTCTGCCAATACCAATAAACTAAGGGACTAACCTATAAAGCTCTCCTTCTCCTATTACACCAACATAAGGACTGAGCATTTACACTCTGTTTGGATGGAGAGGTTTGGTGAGAAAAGAAAGGAAATAGTGAGAATGAGGTTTCTCATCACTTGCTTGGATGATTAATGAGGTGAGTAATGGTGAGAAAGGAAGAGAAATGGTGAGAACAACAAATCACTCATAATTTAAGTCATGCTTCTCACCAAAAGTGGTGAGATTTGGTGAGAAACCAAAATTACTCTTTAGAAAAAAAAAATTATAATCCTAAATTATCCCTCTAAATACAATGCAAATAAAATAAAAAGACATGTATCCTATTTTAATCAATGTTCATCCAAATAAGAAAGTGAGAAACCACAGTCATTTCTTTTCTTCTCTCACCTAGATGAGAGACTACAATCATTTCCTTTCTTTTCTCACCCCATGATCCAAACAAAGTGTTAGTTTTGAACTAATAATACTTTGAGTTTATGTATCTATTATAGAAATGTCAACTTAAGGATCTAAAGATTTTTCACTCTTCACTACAACATTTTCTTAGTTTAGTGACATTTGAAAGTGACACAAACTATTCTTCTAATGACATTTTTTAGTCTTGTGGCATTTTAAACAAGTGCCATTTATACCCGTGCCATGGTAGATACTAGTGGCATCTCAGTGACACTTGCAAGTGCCACTACACCAACATGGTTAAAGACTTTCAATGACACTTTGATGTCATGATAGACACTATTTGTGACACTATCAAGCACCATTAAAAAAAGACTTAGGGACACTTCAATAACACTTGTAAGTGCCATTACACCATCAAGGCTAAAGACTTTCAGTGACACTTCAATGTCATGGTAGACACTATCCGTGACGCTATAAAATGCCATTAAAGAAGACTTGCAATCTAAAAAATGTCGCTATATGAATTTTTAATGGCACTTTTTATGCCATAATTAATATTTTTAATAACTTCATAAATGTGACTAAATCCAATTCATTTGTGTTGTTAAATGGATATAAGTGCCATTGGAGCTTATTGTAGTGACACTTTGCAAAATTACTACCACTTTCTACAAAATGCCACCTATATGTTCTTGTCATTGATACTTTTAAAAGGCACAACTAAGTATGCATAAATGTCTGTAAAAATTGAATTGATTTTATTAGAAATTGAATATTAATTACCATCATACGATCATCACATCACAAAAAATTATATCAAAAACAAAAAAAATTCAAATCACAATTAATTTTTTATCTAAAATTATAAATTTATTTATATTGCAATAAAAATCATAATCAAAATTATAAAATATTCTACCACACTAACAAAGTTAAAGCAAACAAAATTTAAAAGAAAATTATTCCAACCATAAGTTCTGAAAAGCCATAATGATATCCATCTTTCGAAGAGACAAATTATCAAAACAAATTCAATTCCCAAATTCTTAACCTCACTTGTATAAATATTCTCAGCTAACATTCATAACTTGCGAAATCTGCATCCAAAAGATAAACATATAAAGGTAATTGAAACTATATTAAGTTAATATAAATTTGTTAATAAAACTCGTATTTATGAAAGAAATATACCACAAATGGAGCGGGGCAAGCAACATGAGCTCCAATAGCTTGTCCAATTGTTTTGATAAGTCCATATGATCGGATCAAGCTCTCATTAGGTTTGACTAGCACTTGAACATGTACCTCCCAATAGTTAGGTCCTAGTTCTTCCCCTTCTATTTCTTTAGATGGGTCTGTGCTTTTAAGTACTCTGATTGCAACTGTTTTTGTTGGCCTAATGATATTTTTAAGAACAACTATATCTCCCACCTATAAATCAAGATTTAACTACTTAATTAATTATATATTTATAATTAGTAAATAATATTTAAAAAATAAACTAGTACAAAGTGCCAAAGTGAAGATCATGTAGACGTCCCCGAACGCCCCGGGAGGACGAGTCCCGTTCTGTTCGTTTTGGGCTCACTACAGTTCAGGACTCTCAAATTGTCACGGTTCTTAATCTGAACCAAAGAGTCCAAATCCGACAAATCGTTTTGAGAAAACAGATTTTTAGAAAAGAAGTGCCAAACATGGACTGCTTTGCCAGATACAGAGTCGCCACCTAAATATTTTATTTTGAGAAATTTAGGAAACCCTGACTCGTTGCCTAAGGCCACGTGTCCGTCATCACCAAAGTTGCCTCGGCTCGGGAACTTGGGTACGATTGGGGAAGGTCACTTCGTGAGCACCCCCGCTCGCCCGATCAAAGATCGGCCTCTACTAACCATGATATCTATTTTTGAAAACATTATGTGTTCTTATTCCAGTTATTAGCCTAGATTACTATGTGATGCGCACAGCATACAAGTATAGATTGGATCGTCTGTAAGCATGCTATCATGGCAGTCACTCACACGCATGCAAGGATGCTAAAGCATAAAACTTACCGAGTACTCCAAGCCAAACAGAAGCTAATTAGAAATCCATGCATGATCCTAATTATACAGAAATGCCTAATGCAACACATGCAAAAATGCAACTATAGCAGGCTCGGCTATTCTAGACATGGCATATGAAATGCTACAGCTAACATGTATTCAACTTGGAATTGAAAATACAATGCAGTTAGTATGATGCGCCGAGCCCGGTGCATGACAGATGAATGAATGCAAACATGCTATCATACTGTATGCTAATTAAAACATGCCCTAATCTAATCATCATAAGCGGGTAAATAAAAGGGAGAAAGGCGTGGGGTTGGAAGACATACATCATACACACGCACACTTATTACAACATTGCCCTCGCGCAGAGGGTCCGAATAAATAATATACAGTCCCAAATGAATAATTACAGTCCAAATATGTACAAAACCCTAAGTAATTAACAAATTAAATTAGGAAAGCAATAAATTGGCATGCAAGCCAGGGACTGCCTCAAATCTTCTTCGGATGATGAATGATGCATGCTCGGGTTGCCTTGTGCGGAGAATCCCTTGCGATGCCCCGATTTGCCTCTGTTTGCAATTGTTCTTGAAATGCGTGTCAAGCTCTGGAAGGCTGCCGATTTCTGATTTGCTGCCACAGAGAGCAACAAAGGGGCATGGCAAAGTATTTTCACATATGTATGCCTGACTACTCTTCAGGGAGTGTAGTCCTCGATCCTCGTGCCACCAATCACGCATCTCAATGCATGATGGCCGAGGAGTCGAATTGCACGACTTAATATGAAATGAATGCACACATAAGCACAACAAGACCGAGACTCCATCATGGATAATCCAGAGTGTCGGTGACTGGGAATTGAGACACGTTCCGTCACTCGAAGTACAAAACGTCCCTCGTTTTCCGTGCTGACATGCATGAATGCAATTCTAACAGACAACCTAGCATACACAATGTTATGAAATGGCATACACGATGCACGAGGTAACATGGCATACACAATGCGCTAACATACAACCTAGCATACACAATGCTATGAAATGAAATGGCATACACAATGCATGATGGACCTACACCAACATGAGTGGACCTCAGCCACACTCACATCAGTAGCCATAAGATGAAAAATGAGACACTCGAGATGCGTACACACATGCACGCAAACCGAGTACCGATCCTAAGGCACAAATGCCACTCTAACAAAGCATGGCAAGGCACAAAATATGTCATACAAACATGCAAATTCCAGCACTAAAATATGATGCTAAACAGCCCCGAAACATGGCAATATGGCACCCGATGCACGAGATGAACCTCGAAACTCAAAACTAGGCACAAGAAATGAGTTACAGCTATACAAAGCATGCATTATTTGATGATGAAGCATGAAGACAGAGGCAAGACAGTCCCAAAACATGCATATTTCCAGTTTATAACAAGCCTTAAAAATGAACACAAATAGGGCTAATCTATCATGCAAAAATGGCCCTAAAAGAGAGATTAAACACAAAGGGACAGCAGATGACCCTAAATGGAAAATATCCCTTCAACAAAGTTGGAGAGGGGCTTAAAACAAGGCACTTTATAGTTTACACCAAGCCACAAAAATAATCAAAAATAAGGCCAAACTATCATGCAAGAAAAGGCCTAAAAGAGGGGTAAAGAGACAAGTGGTAGCTTCTGTTCTCAAAAAGAGGAGAGAACTTCAACAAAGTTTAAGAGGGGCTCAAGAAAAGATATTTCACAGTTTATGGAAAGGTCCAAAACAGCTCACAAATAGGCCTAAAATACTATGCAAAAATTGACCTAAAAGAGAGATAAAGAGGCAAGTGATAGCTGCTGGCCTCAAATAGAGGAGATCCCTTCAACAATGTTTAAGAGGGACTCAAAAAAAGATAGTTTAAAGTTTATGGTAAGGTCCAAAACAGCTCACAAATAGGCCTAAAATACTATGCAAAAATTGGCCTGAAAGAGAGATAAAGAGGCAAGTGATAGCTTTTGGCCTCAAACAGAGGAGAGCCCTTCAACAATGTTGAAGAGGGCCTCAAAAAAAGATATTTTACAGTTTATGGTAAGGTCCAAAACAGCTCACAAATAGGCCTAAAATACTATGCAATAATTGGCCTAAAAGAGAGTTTAAACACAAAGGGTGAGGAGGGGACCTCAAACAGAGAAAGACCCTTAATCAAACATGGAGATGAGCACAAAATAAGACCATTTCTAGTTAGGGTCGGAGCCCCAAAATGCTTTCAAGCAAGGCTTAAATAGAAAGCAAAACAAGGCAAGAAAAAGGAAAATGAGACTCACCCTTGTAGACCAATGGACCAGCAGCTCTTGGTTGAAGAAATGGTGCTCTGAACCTCTAGAAATAACCTTCAAGTTGCTGGAATGGAAGTGGAGGGGTGGTGCTATGAGGTGGTGTAGAAATGGTCCAAGAACAAAGGTATTTGATGGTTGAATGAGAGAGATAGAGGATGTATGTATGCAAGGCTCCAATTGGTTTTTGTCAACCCTTACAAATGGTGGAGAGGTGCTGGTCTTATAGAGGGAGAGAGGCAAGGAAAAGGGGGGAAAATGAAATTCAAATTTCCCCCCCAAAAGACCCCCCATCAGATACAGGATCTGGAGGGGAACAGAGGGTACAGCTGTAAGGAACCAGGTGTGGGGGTCACGGCCGGCCAGGTTCAGAAGGTTCAGGGGGCTGGCCGGCCACCTCCCATGGCCGGCCGACCAAGGGTCAAAAGGGTCAAGCATAATTACTGGTCGGCTACCTCAAAAAGGTGGCCTCCCATGTGTGCACAACACAACTATGTAGTTAAAACCCAGAGAATGTGAACCAAGAGAGAGAAAAACCCATTTTTTAGACGGGTTCAAAAGGGTCAGGCACAATTACTGGTCGGCCACCAAATATTAGTGGCCTCCCAGGTGTGTACAACACAAATATGGGGTTTAGGGTTCAAGAAAGTGGCCCCGGGTTGGTCAACATTGGCTTTCAAGTGAGGAAAACAGGCGTCGGAGAGCGATAAAGAAATAAAGCTAGCTTTTCAGAACAATTGCGGGCCTCCCACCCTCCTACAAGCTTCCTAACTATGAAAATAAGGTCTCCACCAAAAATGAACCAAAATGGATGCAAAACGGAGGTTTGGGGACCGAAACGCGCAGCCTGGGGCCCCGAAAACAGGCTGTTAAGCACCGGGGGTGGCATTCGACCACGAAGTTGGTCTCTCGGGCCACAGTGTTCCTCAAAATGGAGGAAATAAGGTGTATGCCAAAAACCGGAGCAAACAGAGGTGGTTAAGCGGTCCCGAACCGAGGCACACGGCTGTCGGCTCCGAAAAACCAAAAACCGGCCTCCAAACGGGAAAAATGGTGTACGACCACGAAACGTAGCCTACGGCCACTGAGAGATGATCTACGAGACCTCTCTCTCCCTTCGGGAATAGAAAACAGAGCCTGGTTCGCAAACCGAGGCAAGGCACGAAAGAGTCCAGAAGTCCAGAGGCAAGGCTCGCAGCCGAGACTCTGAAACCTCAAAATGAGCACGATATGCAATATCACCGAGCGCTCAACTGGTGATGTCTGAGTCTTAATGTTGGTCAAAAATGGGGTGTCTACAGATCACAACCAAAAGTGATATGTATTTCTCTAGTAGATAAGCAAGCCACATGATTTAATCACTTAATTGATTCACCACACTACAACAAATTATATAAAAGTAACAACCATAAGCCTTTAGACCATATCAAACAGTAGCTCAGAAAATCAATAACAACCAAAGGCATCAATCAACAACAATCAAAACCATGCCCACTATATTATATCAAGATCCCCTAAACTCAACAATGTAAATCAAATGTAATTGTAAAAAATGACAATCAACTAATTACTTTCAAGCAAGATTTTAAGAGAATCAGAAAGAGCCCATGCAGTTATAAATGATTGAGAGATGTCTAGTTGAAGCTTCACAAGAAAATAAAATTTTTTTAAAAAAAAGCACAAGCTTCGTTATGTCATAATTTTTACTATGTAGCACATTTTGTCTAGATTTAAACAATGGAATTTAGGTTCACAATATTCATTCATTGGTTAATTGTAAGACAAGTTTTGCAAGCTATTCTAAAATAAAGCTAGAAGTAATATGATATATATGATTAGCTCTTAGCGGGTACCTGAGCAAGAGAGGCATCTTGTATCGATGACAATGACCATACTTGATGTCGAGCTGCCATGTCAAGAGGACTAGAAGCTGTTGTCACCTAACCAAATTTCAACTAATTAATTTAACAAACACACACACATAGATATATGTATTTATATATATGTGTAAGAAAATATTAATAACTTATAAATTCTATTTAAAAATTTACCTGGTTAGATGTGTTTGTCAAGTTATTCGAAGCATGCTCAACATGGGAAACTTTGGATGTTAGCTCTAAATTTTCAACTTCCATAGCATCCATTGTTGTGTCTTGGTTTGCTTTATTGGTGCATCACTATAAGGCAACTCATGTCAAGGGAAAAGATGTAAAAGAATTTGTGCGGAAATATATGAAAGACAGAAAGAGTATTATTGTGAGCATCAAGTTGAACCGAGTGAAAGCATTGTCTAACCCTTATAAATCAACTTTGGCAACTTGATGCCCTGGTGCCAAGGCATTTTAGTTCAAGGACAGTCCAATTTAAATCAATGCCAATTTCATCAGCTCTCTAGCATGTCCTTTTACTCTAAAACAAATAAATTGTCAAATGCTTAATTATATCACCAAAAAGTAAATATACTAGCTATCCACTGTATTCTGTAGAAGAGATGTGAAGTTTACTACACTAATTCCTTCAACTCATGTATACTTCTTCATAAAATGATTTTTACAAATTTTTAGCATAAAAACATGTTGCATGTAATGGTTAATCTGATGGAAATGATAAAAATGCTAATTTTTTTTTGTATTTTTATTTTATGTAACTATGCAAGCCTTTTAAGGTGAAAATTAAGAAAAAGCATTCATATATGCAGGGGTGAGGAAACCGCAAAGAATACCATCTCAACGAGTATATAAACCATCTCAACCCATCCGTCAATATCACCAATCTCAATGAAGCATTTAAATAAACACTTACAAGGCATATATCAATAACAACTATTTGTAACGCAAGAACGATAAGATACTAACAATAATGTAGAACATAACATATTCAATATGTTCGTGCATAACTATAAGGCAACTCATGTCAAGGGAAAACATGTGAAAGAATTTAAGTATTACAAAGTCAATGCAATATCATTATTTTAATAGCAATTCAAATGGTGGTGGAAATTAATTAGGAATGTGGAGCAAGCATTTTACAAAATTGGTGTTATGTACGAACCATTGTGGTGTAGTTTGAAAGGGGCACAATATTTATTATAAAAATAAAAATAAAAAAGTTTAGTTCAACTATTTATGATTATGTCCAAATATTATATTTTTTGAAACTTTTTTTGTGGTGTACTTACATTTGATTTCAAGTTAATGACCAATTTTTTTTTCTATATATATATAAAGTTTAATAATTAAATGAGTCTATTTTTTTTCCCTAGTGATTACCTTAATGGGGCCGGGTTCAAAGACTTTACCAAACCCTCCCCTGTTCCACCCACAGCCTTTACCATAGTTCTTATTTAGAATCGCTTTTGATTCCACTTTTGACCATATGGTTCAAAATGGTTCCCTCTAAAAGTAGTTGTGTTTACTATTGGAAGTATTTTTCTTTTTACTTATTATCAGAAAAGGGAGTCCCCCTGAAATTTACTGTTACAGGTTTTAGCATTTGCTGTTGGAACTACCTGAAGGGATGACAGTACAATGGGATAGATATGTTTGTGTTCCGGTTTTTGCAACCCTTTTGAACATGGTATGTTAAGTAATTCATGGCATGCAGTATATAGTCTTGCATGTTATGTGGACCCATAAATCTACATGCCACGAAAACAGACACTAATCAACATTCTTTCCACCAACATAGATGCAGCATTAGGCAATGCTTGGTATTCAATGTAAAGAAAAGGGTAATAGCCACAAAAAGGATTGGAACATATCAATATTGGAATCAAGCAACAAAATTATAACAAAAATAATTGACTTGGAGGATATTCTACAATTCTAACAAGCTATTGTAGCTCAACTTTTTCGTGCCCCTTTTCGGAAGTCGAAATAAGTCCTACAGTTTGGACTCCCGTGGTTCTAAATCTAATCTCACAAGTGCAACGTGAAATAGATAAACACCAAAGAGTCCAAATCTGGCAAATGTTTTTGGAAAATCGATTTTGAATGAAAAATCCCAAAAATTGACTGTTTTGCTAGATACAGAGTCGCCACCTAAATATTTTATTTTTGAAAATTTTAGGAAACCCATGACTCGTGCCAAAGGTCACATTTTCGTCATCACCAAGATTGTCTCGTCTCGGGAACTTAGGTAGGAGAGGGGAAGGTCACAAATGAATTTGAGCATCCTTGCTCGCCCGATCAAAGATCAGCCTCTACTAATCATGATATGAATCTTATGTACATTATATGCTCTTGTTTCGGTTTATTAGGCTAGCATAACTATGTGATGCGCACACACAAGTATAGACTAAATCGCAATAATTGGAACACTTAAGTCATGTTTGTTTTGAAAATTGTTTCGGATATGTACAACTTGAAAAAGTGATCGCATATGAATATTACTCAAATTATTCCAATTCAAGCAACTAGCCTTCATCCACAGGCGTTCAAGCATTTTATCAATTATGCACTTAGCCTCATGGTGAACATGCTTTGATATGGAAACACTAACATACGATGCAATATGCTAAAGCGAGTAAAGGCTTACCTAGTACTCCAAACCAGAAAGAAATGATAAAGTTAGAAAGATGCATGATTCTAACTTATGCAATATGATTAGTGCAACACATGCGGTATGCAATTACTAAGGTCGGCTACTAATATGGTAGATGAATCAATTAAATAGCATGCGGTCTAAGCACATATTCAAATAATGTTAGACTAACAATGCAAGTTAGAATGATGCGCTGAGCTTCGGGGCATGCAATACAAGTGGATGCAAGCATGAAGTATGCTAAACAAAACATGATGTCCCTAAACTAACCATCATAAGCTAGTAAATAAAAGGAAGAAAGGCGTGGGGTTGGAAGACATACACGTTATTACAATTGCGCTCTCACGAAGGAGAGTCCGAATGAATAAACTAGCTAATTAAAGCTTAGCTAATTATTACAAAACAAATAAAATTAGCTAAACTACTTAACTAATTATTACAACAAATGAATGAATTAACTATTCTAGTTAACTAAAATAATTACAAGACGAAATCGAGCAACTAGTTAATTAACTAATTCATTAAAAAATTAACTAACTACAACTAATTAATTACAACAAATAGCTAAGCTAAGTATTTAAACTTAAACATGCCCGATACGCGAAGAATGCTCATGCATGTGCTCGGTTTCCACCTAAAAAGCCGTTATTTTGCTTCCAGAGAGCCTCTGTTGCACAGTAGAACACTAACACCTTTGTCTACTTCCAAAATGGCTCTGCTCTGCTCAAAGAACACACTATTGAATTTTGCATCAGTGGCCAACCGGCCAGTGGTGAGGGCTGCCGGCCACCAGTGACAGATGGCCAGCCACTGTTGCCCAATTTCTCTTGCTGCAACAGAGGACAAACAGAGCATGCATAGGGTATTTTCAAGGGTTTGTTTACACAATTCACCCCTCCTTATCATGAACAAATCAAATGAGTAGTAAACTTGGCCCACAAACCATCAATTCAAGCAATTTCATTGCATGATGGCTCATGAACCAAAGTGTGCAAGTTTAATAAATGCAACAAAATAAGACTCTAACCTCCTCCCTTTCATGAGTTGATCAAGGGAAGTGGTGACCTTGGAAATTTGAATCATTTCATCACTAATAAGTATGAAATGCCTCAAGCTTCCATATATTCAATTAACGTCCGATTGAATACAACACTTTTTATTATCTTGCACCATTTTTTGCCTCAATTTTAATTACTCCATTTCATATTACCATCCATTTTTTAATTCATTGTAGCACCTGTATCCTTCAAAGCTTTTGGGGAAGTGTATTCGAATCCTTTATTTTTATTTTGTAAATCTTTGGTGTTGTGTATGTTAGTTTTGGAGGAGTATAATCCGATTTAAACTTGTTGGGTTTGGTTGTTCGCACTTGTTCATGTCAAAAGTTCCTTGGAGACTGAGAAATTCTATTCTAGGGTTGACACCAGCCTTCCTAAGTGTCTACCCTTACCTGTTGGTAAAGTTTCTAGAAGTGTTGCTGGAATATATTGTAGACACCAGCCTGGGAGGGTCGACCCTCTTATGTTGCAGTATCTGTGTGTTAGTTGCTGGAAAATAGGGTCGACCCCCTCCTCTCTAAGGATCAACCCCCTTTGCTTGTGCCAGATTGTCTTTTCTACCAAAAGGAAGGGTCGACCCTTGCGTGTTTTTTTTTTCAGATTTTTGAGGTTCGAATGGGCCCTACCTTTGGAGGTTTTTGGGCCTGTTATTTTATTTGACCTTAGGGCTATTTGCTACTACTATAAATAGGCCCAAACCACTTTTTCTCATTATTTTCCCTCCTCTTTTTCCCTTCAACCTGTGAGTTCTTCTCTCTCTCTCTCTAAAACTCAAACTGTTTCACTTAAATCTCTAGATCTACTCGCCTAGAGTGATCTTTTCACCTTGCTCTTGGAGATTAAATGTAGAGCTTGTCAAGGGCTTCGTTTTGATCGGGGCAAAATGTGGTTTCGTCGCCATTGACTTTCGAGTTTTTCCCTCTTCTCTCTTATCTAAGCTTAAGGTAGGGATATTCTACACTTTAGTATGGGTTTTAACCTATGTATTTGATGTTATGTATAAATGATGGGATTTGGGAGTGATTTGGGTAAACTAGGGTTTGGGTACAAATTTTAAAGAGGGGTTTTCCATGTTGGGTTGTAAAATGACTTTGGCACTTTGAATATGTAGCTCGCTTGTAATTAAATGGGAAACTTGGCCTTGGGGTTGACATTTGAGAAAAGGGGAAATTTGCCGTAATTTGGGTTGAATAATTCATCTTATATATATAATGAAATTGATATGGAAAATATAAAATTGGAAGGGCATATAGAAGAATGGTGTAGTTGGATTTGTTAAATCACTCACCTATGGAAATTTGATAAATTATCTGTTTAATAGATTCTATATCTTTTAGAAATATCTATTTTGGGCTATCGGTTGAGGATAGCTATAATTGTTGTAGAACTGCATGAGGATTAGGTAAATTAAAACTAATCATATGAATTATTTCATTGAATATGACGGTTTGACTAAATTGTTGAATATGTAAATTTGGTAGTCATTGTGTATGACACGTTCTTAAATACACAGTATATGTATTATTGTTTGGGAAGAGCTACGGGATGTACTCCATTGTGTGGGAGGAGATAAGAGATGGACTCCATTGAAAATCAAGTTGGTCGGAGTGTCCAGGGTGAAAGTCCCAAAACCTTATATATATGGGTGTCGATTCTCTGAGACGAGAAATTTCGTAAAATGGCAAGAAAATCGAAGTGTTTGAATGATGGTTGTAGACATCCCATTTTTGACCGACCTTAAGACTCAGACGTCATCGATTGAGGACTCAGACGTCATCAATTGAGCGCTCGATGATCGCGCATGTTTGTGCTCGTTTCGAGTTTCTGGAGTTTTCGGCTGAGTGCCTTGCCTCCGGACCTCTGAACTGTTTATGTTGTGGCTTGGTTTGTGGACCATCCCATGTTAACCTTGCCTGGAGGGAGAAAGAGGTCCGTAGACCACCTTTTGTAGTCGTAGAGTACTTTTTCCTCTTGTAGACTAGTTTCAATTTCTAGAGCCTCCGGCCGAACGCCTTGTCTCGGAAGCTCTTAACGTTCTCATCTGGGCCTGGTTTTTGAACCATGCCTTGTTGCCTTTGCCTAGAGGGGAACAGAGGTCAGTAGACCACTTTTTTGTGGTCGTAGACTACTTTGGTGCTCGTAGACTAATTTTCGAGGTTTCCAGCTGCGTAGGACTCTTGTTTTGCATCCCTTTTGGTTTGTTTTTGGCACAAACCTTGTTTTCCCCTGCCTGGAGGTTGGAACAGGGGTGTAGACCAATTTCTCCCCTTGTAAACCACTTATTGTGCTTGCCAGCTAGTTTTCTGGTTGGCCAACTGGTCTTGATGGTCTCTGGACAACCAAAAGTGGTTGGCAGCCATGCCACCACCTTGCTTTCTTTGTGTAGACCACTCCTCCCCCTTGCTGACCACTTTTCATTCTTGTAGACCACTTTTTCTGGTCGGCCGACCAGTGCAAATAGCTTGCCGACCACTTTAACTGGTTGGCAGCTTTCCTGCACTTTTTACAGATATTTTCCATGGCAGCTGTGCCAGTTGTTGGGCACAGAAAGCATCCTACATTGTATGGAGGGATTCATTCTAGCTTCAAGCTTGATGCATGAATTTTTATAAAAAGGAGCCTCCTCCCTCTTGTCTCAGGTTCAGAATTTTACATTGGAGCTATAGATATATCTCTATCTCTATATTTCTCCATCTCTTTCATATTTGTGCTTAAGAGTGCCATTTCTTCACACTTTTGCACAGAAACACATAATGAAACACCACTCTTGTTGCTGAGGCACCTTGAAACTGGTTTGGTGTTTTTGGATTGCTTTTGGTCCAAAAAAGTTGTTGGAGTTGCTGCTTTGAAGTAGTTCTTCAAGGGTGAGTTGCTAACCCCTTAAAGCTTTATTTTTGATTAAGCCTTTGGCCCCCTTTGCATGCTAATTTAGGCCTAACTTTAAACTGTAAAAAGTTCTGATGTTAAGTGCTTAAAATGTTTGTTTGAGGCATCTTTGGTGTTGGGGGTGATCTACTCCCTTGCATGCCTTATTTGCCAGGCTTTTGAGCCATCTCTTTAGGCCTTTGTAATCACCTTTGTTTGGCCTCTTCACCACTGAATTCCAAGGAAATTTTAGTGATGGAAACTTGGTTTTGAGGACCCAAATGGGAGGGGGTCATCCCCTCTCCATGTGTCATGTATGCTTGTGTTGATGGCTCATCAAAGTAGCATGTTTGTTAAGCGTTTTTTGGCTCCATCTTAGCATGTTTTTGGCCTTATTTCAGTATGGCATACCTCTATTTTGGCTTGGTAGAGTCACCCTTTGCATGCTATTTGCACTTGTAGTGTAATCCTTACAAACTAGCCTTATATGCCTCATGTTTAAGCATGTCTTGCTAGCCCATTTTGGCTCTATCTCAGCATGTTTTTGGTGTTGTTTTAGCATGCCTTAGCTCTGTTTTGGGTTGGTTTGATAGCCTCTTGCATGCTCCTTGCACTTGTAGTGCAATTCCACTCACTAGCCTAACATGCATCACGCTTTTGACGATTATTCTAGCATGCTTTTGGCTCTACTCCAAGATGTTTATGCTCATGTTTTTCCATTCTTAAGCTTTGTTTAAAGTTGTTGTGGTCATGCATGACTTCCTTTGTATAGCCATAGTGAATTTTTGCTCACTAGCTTTGAGTTTCGTGGACTCTAGCATGGCTTACTTGAGTTGTTTGCATACTTTAGCCTCATTTCTACCATGATTTCAGTGTGTGTAGTGTGGCCATGCTGTCTCATGCTTCACTATTTCAATGCTTTTCGTGAGTTGTGCTTTATGCCTTAATATGAGCCAATTTGTATGTCATCTTGCCTAAGCTTTTGGGCTACCATTTCAGTGTGTATTTGGTCTTG
Organism: Camellia sinensis; assembly: GCF_004153795.1. NCBI lineage: Eukaryota > Viridiplantae > Streptophyta > Magnoliopsida > Ericales > Theaceae > Camellia > Camellia sinensis. The sequence continues at coordinate 3,754,880 of NW_021024953.1, read as the reverse complement.
TTTTGGCATGTTACAACTCTAATTTTTGTTGGTGAAGTCAGCACATGCTTGGTTTTGGTAGGTGTAGTGTAACCCTCCTTATTGGCCTTGCATACTCCATGCTTCATACCCTTCATGCTAGCATGTTTTAGCTCTAGTCCATACATGTTTTAGTATTATTTTGACACGCTCTAGGACTGTTTTGGGTTGTCTTGACCATATGGTTCATGTATTGCATAGCTGTAGTGCAATGGGCTTGACTAGCCTTGTGTTTTCATGCCTCTAGCATGCTTCATTTGTGGCATGTGCATGATTTGGCATCATTTAACATGATATTTCAGAGCATTTAGTATTTCCATGTTCTCACTTCTTTCACTCTTTTAGTGCTTTTAGGAGTTGTGCATTATTGCCTAGTTGATGGGCCATTGCATGAGCATGCATGTCTTGCCTTTCATGGCAACATTTCATAGCATTTTCGCCACTGTTTTAGAATGATTTAGGTCTGTCCATATTCGATTTAAGTCCATTGAGCATTGTTTTGCATGCCTCTTGTGAGATGTTCTTTCCTAGCTTTGATGCCTTAAGCTTCCAAACTTGCCATGCATGCATTGTTTGCATGATAGAATCTTGAGCATGCCATCCTAGCATTGATAGAATAGCATGTTGTTTGCATGTTGTTGCATTGCATTTTGTTTACATGTTGTTTGCATGTTGTTACATTGCATGTTGTTTGCACGTGCATGCATTGCATTGTGTTTGCATGCCATTAGCATTGATAGGTTGATCATGTTGTACGTATTGCATTGTGTTTGGATAGGGTGTTAATCCGAGCACGAGAAACGAGGGACGTTTCATACTTGAAGTAATGAAACGTGCCTCATTTCTCGGTCGCCGACACTCTTGATCATGCATGATAGAGGCGGAGGCTCTAATGTGTTATTTGTGCATTCATTGACATTGAATTGTGAAAACTTGGCTTCTCGACCATCTTGCATTCTGATGCTCGGTTGGTGGCCCGAGAGTCGAGAACCACACCCCATTGAGCTTAAGAAATGATAGGGAGGGTGGTTGTGCACACATACCTTGCAAATGCACTGTTGTGCCCCTTTTTGTTCTCTGTTGCAGCAAACTGGAGTGAGGTAGAAATTTCTGGTTGGCAGACCTAAAAAAGCAGCTGGCCGACCACTTTTTCTGGTCTACAACAAGTGGAAGTGGTCTACAGGTGGTCTAGCGATGGATTTCTAAACGAGGCGATCGAACATGCATGCACTTCTCGCCCTGAGAACTTCTTTTTACTGCTTTACTTAGTTGCTTTGCTTAACTAGTTAATGCTTTGGTTTTTGTACTTAATTAGTTAATGCACTTAGCTAATCAATTTGTGCTGTAATAACTAATTAGTTAACAAGGATTAGTTAATTAGTTTTGTGATGTAATAAGTAGTTTAATTAGCTTAGATTAGCTAGTTGGCTTATTATTCGGACCCTCCGTCGAGAGGGCAAATTTTGTAATAAGTGTGCGTGAGTGTGTGAATGTCTTCCAACCCCACGTCTTTCTCCCTTTTATTTACCAGCTTTCGATGGTTAGTTTTAGGGCATATTTCAATTAGCATCCTTATGCTTGCATGCGTGCATCCATTCATCTGTCTTGCATGCACCGAGCTCGGCGCATCATACAAACTGCATTGTATTTCAATTCCAATTTGAATACATGTTATCAAGTTGCATTCATATGCCATCTTAGAATAGCCGAGCCTATCTTAGTTGCATTTTGCATGTGTTGCATTAGGCATTCTTGACATAGCTAGGGTCATGCATTGATTTCTAACATAGCTTTTGTTTTGGCTCGGAGTACTAGGTAAGCTTTTACGCTTTAGCATACTGCATGAGATGGGTATGTTGCCATGTATAGCATGCTTGCCATGAGGCTATCTACTTAATTGATATAACTGCATGAATGCCTGTGGATGAAGGCTTCATTGTTTGAATTGGGACAATTCATCAAAATGTGCGTTTTAAGCCCACTTGAAGTGGCAAATCACCATGTTTTCTAAAGCCCACTTGAGGGTGGCAAAATCCGCGTCTTAACCTACTTGCGAGTAGCAACTCCAAACCATTTTCAAAAACAAACATTGAGTTGTTTTGTTCCAACTTAGGCAATCTAGTCTATACTTGTATGCTGTGCGCATCATATAGTAAGGTTAGCTAATGAATCGGAATAAGAACACATGTGCTTTCAAAAACAACATATCATGTTTAGTAGAGGCAAATCTTTGATCAGGTGAGCAGGGGTGCTCATTTCAGGACGTTTCCTTCTCGTACCCAAGTTCCCGAGCTGAGGCAACTTTGGTGGTGACGGACACGTGGCCTTAGGCACGAGTTAGGGTTTCCTAAATTTCCCAAAAACAAAATATTTAGATGGCGACTCTAAAATCTGGCAAAGCAGCCCATGTTTGGCGCTTTTTGATTAAAATCGATTTTCCAAAACGATTTGCCGGATTTGGACTCTTTGGTGATTTATCAGTCTTACATTGTACTTTGTGAGATTAGATTCAAAACCGTGACAGGAGTCCGAACTGTAGTAGCTAAAAACAACGATTCGCGCCCTCGTGCGTGGAGCGGAGTTCTGGGCGGTCTACAGTTTCTGGCGACTCTGCTGGGGATTTAAAGAACTTGACTCGAACTCATGATATCTTGTTTTGTCTACACTTATGTATTTCTTTGCATTGCATTTGCATTGGTGCGCCTAGGACACCGTGTTTTCCATCTGCTATTCCTGAAAGGTTTGCCGGAGGCTTGCTTGGAAAAACATGCCATAAGGCTGACCGGTTGCGGGCTCTGCCACGATGGGAACACAAACCTCGGCTTTTATTGAGGCGCCCTTTTTGACCATTCGACCTAGTGCATATCGAAAGCCATAGTGACCATGCCAAACTAGGATAGGTTGCTTACCCGATTGTAGGTTATTTGAAACCGCTACGTACCTAGTAAAACACTAGCTCCTGACAAGATAGGACAGGGAAACCCTACCCCTCTATAGGGGTGTTTTGGCTCTTACTTGCTTGATATGTGCTGTCAGAGTGTGTCTCTACAGGTTGTATGTATTAGTTTGCAAGTCTGGGTATCAGGCCTGCGAGCATCAGTATTTGAAGAATCAGTTTTACCTGAGGGTATCAGATTCGGGGTAGTGATTTAGGAACAGTGATCAGTGTTGAGAACAGTGTGTTTAGCTTACAATTGCTAACTATGTGTTGTCTTTATTTTAAGCCGAAGTGCTGTCCATTTTTCTGCTTATTGTTTCCTTATTATGCTTTATTTATCTTTTTGCAAGGTAGTTTAGCATCATTGCTTCTAACCAGGCAGATATTCCCCAAGCACTCTAGGTTAGAGGTTGAAGACTTCATCGATCTAAGGATCTAGTTGACAGACAAGCAGTGTTCCTTTCATTACCCTTGGTTACTAGATGGAGGTCAGTTAGGCGCGGTTCATCAGTACAGCGGTTATCAGATCAGCGGTCCTTATCCACCCCACCAGTGAGTAGTCGGGCTGAGGTCTCCACTTCTACCACACAGAGAGATATATCGGTTGTTCAGTTAGATCAGCACCTCATGGAAAGTATGGAGGACATAATGCGTCAGCTCCAAGAGAGTATACAAGACATGCAGCAGGATGCTGCCCGCCAGGCAGAGGTTATCGCACGTCAGGCAGAGATTGTGGCTCAACAGGCAGAGCTGATTGCCAGACTTCAACAATAGCAGCAACCACAGTAAGCTGGAGCATCTGCTTCGCATCCACCCCCTCCCCCACCTAGAGTTCCAACACTCGGGGAGACTGCAAATGTCGAGGAAAATAAGGATGTCCCAACGGGGCCAGTTCCCCTCCCCTAATCTAGTGGATGCACCGTTTGAATTTGAGGTGGATCCAACAATGCTGAAGGTGAGCAAGTTAGAAAAATTGTTCAAGAAGGCTCAAGGCGTTAATTCCATTCCGGACATAGAGGATGGATACACCGATTCGGCGGTGACTTTGCTGGACCGGTTCAAGATGCCGCATATAGACCGTTTTGACGGTTCTGGGGATCCCATGGTACATCTACGATTGGTCTCGGATATCTTAACGCCAATGTGCCTCTCCAGATTACAAAAGCTTTCCCTCTTTGGCCGGACCCTGCCAGGTGTTGCGGCTATTTGGTACGCAAAGCTGGAGGACTCTATCAAGAGAAGCTGGGAGGAGATGGCTGAGGCCTTCATAGCTCAATACTCCTATAACACGCAGATCGAGATCACAACTCGTGATCTCAAGACAACCAGATAGGAGCCAAAAGAAGGCTTCTCCGACTTTGTAACCCGTTGGAGGGCTAAAGCTTCTATGATGACCATTAGGCCGATCGACAAGGATCAAATGCAGATGGTTGTGCGCAACCTCCAACCCAAGCTGATGCAAAAGATGATCGCCTTACCCCCTCCCACCTTTGCAGATTTGCACGAGATTGGGGTACAAATCGAGGACATTATAAAGCAGGGTCTAATTGACCACGAAAGAAAGCAGCCCAAGAGGGCATTCACCCACAGTTCAAGTACAGGCACGAGTAGTGCTGCAGCTGCCAAAACTTTCGATGTGGGCATGGTCACTACCACAACTTCAAAAGTAGCCAATCCCTTTGCTGGTACTTCCACTTCAAACCCCCAAACTCCAAATTACCCACCCCGAGGCAAGAGGGTTTTCGCCCCGCTGTATATGCCTTTGTCCAAAGCTTTGGGAGTCCTACTCAATAAAGGATATCTAAAACCATTAGAACAGCAGCCTCTACCCGATCCTCTCCCTCCAAAGCATGACTCAACTAAATACTGTGCCTTTCACCAACAACATGGTCACGACACTGACCAGTGCTTCAGACTGCGTCATGAGATTTAAGATCTCATCGACAATAAGGTGATCATGCCTCCAGAGAAGCCGAATGTCACCACCAACCCACTCCCACTATATAATCGAGCTCCACCTCCCAGACACATCAACCTGATCCAAACCGCGGCCATTCCATATGACCCGAGCATATACATTACACCTTCCCACCTACCCAAGCCTGTGGTGTTCATTCCAGACAGCACGGACTTGTGCATGTTGAGCACCTCCCTAACCCAACTCGAACCGGTGGTAGTGACTGTTGAAGGCAGAACCGGGATGACTTTGCGGGCAGATGGGAAGGATGATTCAGAGCTTGAGGGGTCTACGAGCTTTGCGTACAACCCAAGTGGTTACATCACATCAATAAACCAGGCTAAGCCGAGGATAGAGTTGCTGCTTGAGGCAGAGATCAGTGTGGTTCGGGAGGATGGACCTAGTCAGGGGTTAGATGACCTAGCAGAGCTAGAAGAGGATATTACCAACCTGCAATTCTTCAATGAACAGGATCCGGGGGACGTGACCATCAACTAGTTTGATCTGGAAGGGTCAACAGAAGCTACTGGGTGGCTCAGCGATGAGCCAGATGTTGTTAAGACACCTCAGCCAGAGCGGGGGCAATCAGAAGCTGGGATATCAACAGTGGCCGGAATGGCCGAGAATTAAGAGGGATCGCCGAAGAGCACCGGTGTTAAGAATTTTGTTCGGGATCCGGGCAATTTGAGTACAGTAGAGACTAAACAGGGTGCTATATTAAAGCATCTTGAGCAAGAAAAGATCAAAGATCTTGAGAGGGCTAGGAAGGCCAAAGCCCCTGCGGGGACGGAATGTGCTGTGAGCACAGGAACAGTTGCAACGAAACCAAACAGCTGTTTGTCGGTTGCCGACGGGATGTGATGGGAAGACGACAACTTACGTCTTGCCCACACTAACGAAGATTGGAGGCAAAACCAACCGGATGATACCTAGTACGTAAAGGAGGTTGACAATATGACCAGAAGGGGCGGTACTTCAAGCCCCCACACTTGGATCAACCAGAGGCGTCCAGAAAGGACAAAGAAGCGGAGAGGTAGAAAGAAAAACTGCTCAAAGAGGAGGCTATACTTAAACAGCTTAAGAAAATCCAAGTAGACATCTCCATCTGGGGACTGCTTATGGCCTCAAGGGTTCACAGACAGGCTATCCTTTCTGCCATGGATAGGGCTAAACTTTCAATCGATACCACACCCGAACAGTTGGTAGGGCTGGTTTTTCCGGGAGGAGCTTCCCCGACCTTGACCTTCACTGACAAGGAACTGCCACCTGAAGGTTCAGGTCATAACAAACCGCTCTATATCTCTGTCGAGTGTAGAGAGAAATGGATGTCGTGGTCCTTGTTGACACAAGATCTGTTATCAATGTGTGTCCATCGAGGATAGCATATGCTATCGGGTTGAAGCCTGCGGATTTTGTGCAAACTGCCTAGGTGATACCGCCCTATGATAATGCCAGCCGAGAGGTGATGGGGACTGTGCAGATTCGGACTCAGGTTGGTCCAAGATAACAGGATGTTGGTTTTCATGTCTTGGACGTTCCCGCAATCTTCAATCTACTCCTAGAGTGGCCGTGGCTGCACCAGGTGAAAGTCGTCTCTTCCACCCTGCACCAGATGCTTAAATATCCCCACGGGAAAGGGGTGGCAATAGTTTTTGGAAATTCTTCAATACATCCGCCGCCAGAGGTTTCTACACCAGTTCTAGAGATTGAGCATGGCACGGAGGATGTATTTTTGTCAGGATTTACCCTAGCTAAGGCCCGGGTTGTACAACACATTTTAGCTGTTGATGAGGGGTTATACGTCAGCGCACAGTCTGTCTACCTTATGAACAAGTTTCAGCACATCCCCGGGATGGGATTAGGGCGAAGTGGCCGGAAGGGCATCACAGCATCGGCCGAAGTGCCGCACAACCCATATACCTTTGGCTTAGGTTATCTGCTTACCAAAGAGGATTGGGCAAGAAAGGGAAAAGAGATGGCTGGAAGAGCCAAAGCCAAGCAAGCCGGGAAGCATTATGAGTTGATGAACAGGCCTATCCAGGGGACCCTAAACGAACGCTTTGTCTGGGAGGGGGAAGACTTCCCGTTCTGCGGCTTCCGAGAGCCATGGCTAAATACAAAAAGGCGGCGTTTGCCGGGATTTGAAATTTTCTTTGACTTGCAATTGTCTGGGGATGATGTTGCCGAAGAGTAGACAGACCCACCAACTGAGGCTGAGCAGTGCAAGGAGGAGGATTCCGAGAGCATAGAAATTGAGATAGGGGTAACACTGGCTTGTCTACTTTCAGATCCTCAGATCATACAGGAGTGCTTGAGGGATAACTTCTCAGTTTCTATGATCGGGAATGAAGTGGCTGTGCGCCCATCTTCAAACATTCTGGATGCATCCATTGCACCCTCCCTCGTCTGGTAATACGAGGAGGGATTTTTATCAAGTAGCACCGGGTCAGGTAGTGAGCCAGAATCTGATTCCACTAAGTCTGTGGAGTCGAAATCAGTTTCCAGCTCGTCTGAGTCTGAATCCAGAATTCAAGGATGTGACAACCCGGATGCCACTACCCTGTCCAAGTCATCTTTTTCTTTTTCCTTTGAGTCTGTTGTAATAGAGGAATTAGGCAGACTGGATGTTATTAATGAGAATTGTACGACTGTGGCTTCCAATTACTTTTCTGTGCCTTTAATTTATTGCATTAATCGGGATTTTCAAAATTTTGATGAAAACAACGAGGAAGAAAGTCCTCCAATTTTGCAATATTTGTTTGATCAAGAGCATGAGAGGTTTGTTAAACCCTTGGTTGATGAAATCACCACAATTAATGTTGGTCCTGAGAAGGACCCGCGGCTGATCTAGATCAAGTCCACGTTGTCTTCGGAGGAGTGCGAGCGCTTAGTCGCTTTGTTAAAAGATTTCAAAGATGTTTTCGCATGGTCCTACGAAGATATGCCTGGAATCGATCCTGAGATTGTACAGCACCGGATCCCTCTTGACCTAGAGGCCCGACCTGTTAAGCAGAAGCTCCGAAGAATCAACCTGGACTAGGCTCTGAAGATCAAAGAAGAGGTCACCAAGCAAATTGACGCAGGGTTCTTGCTGGTATCTGAATATCCTACTTGGTTGGCCAATATAGTTCTGGTGCCGAAGAAGGACGGTAGAATTCGGGTATGTGTGGACTTCAGGGATTTGAACAAAGCCAGTCCGAAGGACTACTTTCCTCTGCCGCATATCGATGAATTAGTGGACTTCACTGCTAAGCATGAATTGTTCTCGTTCATGGATGGGTTTTCAGGCTACAATCAGATTTTAATGGCACCCGAAGACCGGGAGAAAACTGCTTTCACCACCCCGTGGGGAACCTATTGTTATAAGGTGATGCTGTTTGGGCTGAAGAATGCTAGGGCTACGTATTAAAGGGCTGCGACCACAATTTTGCATGATATGATCCATAAAGAGGTTGAGGTGTACGTGGACGACATGATTGTCAAGTCCGAGGAAAGAAAGGGCCATTACACCGCCTTGTAGAAATTCTTCCAACGGATCAGAGAGCATCGATTGTGGCTAAATCCTTAGAAGTGTACATTTGGTGTTACAGCAAGGAAAATGTTGGGGTTCTTGATCACACAAAAGGCCATCGAAGTCGACCCTTCCAAAATCAAGGCCATCTTAGAAATGCCACCACTGAGGACTGAAAAAGAGGTGCGCGGCTTTTTGGGTAAAGTGCAATTCATAAGACGGTTTATAGCAAAATTAACCTTGACTTGTGAACCACTCTTTGGTCTCTTGAAGAAAGGAAAGAAGTGCCAATGGGATGATCGATGCCAAGTTGCTTTCGAGCATATCAAGCAATATTTACAGAACCCACCTGTGTTGTCACCACCTGAGCTGGGGAAACCGTTAATTCTGTACCTTTCAGTGACTGAAACAACAATGGGTTGCATGCTTGCACAGGAGTCTGAGGACAAAGTGGAGAAGGCTATCTACTACCTGAGCAAGAAAATGCTGGATTACGAGACCCGCTACACTCCGTTGGAGCAGGCTTGTCTGGCCTTGGTATGGGCTACTAGGAAGCTGAGGCACTACTTGTTAGCTCACTCTGTAATACTAATTTCGAAATTAGATCCTATCAAATATCTCTTCAAGAAACCAGCACTTACGAGTAGGCTAGCCCGTTGGTTGCTTCTACTTTTCGAATTCGATTTGAAGTACATGACGCACAAGTTAGTGAAAGGGAGAGCGGTAGCGGAGTTTCTAGCCGATCACCCAGTTGAAGGGGATGAAGCAGTTGAGTATCTATTCCCAGACAAGGCCATTCTGTATGTCGAAGAAAAGACTTGGACGTTGTACTTTGACAGAGCGTCAAACCATTACGGGTATGGGATAGGGGTGTTGGTGATAGCACCCGACAATTCCCGTATACCTCTAGCATTCAAACTCCAGTTTAAAGTGTCGAACAATGAGGCAGAATATGAGGCATGTATTCCTGGACTAGAAGTCGCCCTGGAACTGGGGACAAAACGGTTGGATGTCATCGAGGACTCGAACCTTGCTGTATCTCAAGCTAAAGGAGATTGGAAAGTTAAAGAAGAAAAGATGAGAATCTATCACCAGACCTTGGACGTTCTAATTCCTCAGTTTGAAAAACTGAATTTCGCTCATCTGTTAAGAGAGAACAACATATTCGCGGATTCATTAACAACTCTATCTTCTATAATAGACATCCCTTTCGGAGTCCGGATGCGTCCGATCATCATTGAACAGAAGTTCGTGCCAGCCTACAAGCTGATTGCTGCCATAGATATGGTACAAGATAAGAACCCTTGGTATTACGACATTTGGAACTTCTTGGAAAATGAGGTGTATCCACCAGGGGTAAATGCCAAAGATAAGAGAGCAATTCGAAGAATGGCTGCTCAGTTCATTGTCTGCGGTGGTAAACTATACAAGAGGGGTCATCTCGGGATGGATAAGTTATGCGTTGATGCTAAAGAATTCAAGCGCCTGATGGAGGCCATCCATGGAGGAGAGTGCGGAGCGCACATGAGTGGGGTGATGCTAGCCCGGAATATTCTCAGGCAGGGTTATTACTGGTCCACTATGGAGGAGGATTGTATAGGCTTTGTCCGGCAATGCCACAAATGTCAGATCCATGCAAATCGCATGAACATTCTGTCATCCAAGCTATACAACATGACTTCGCCATGGCCATTTTCAGTCTGGGGGATTGATGTAATTGGGGCTATCACTCTGAAGGGGTCCAACGGGCATGAGTACATTCTGGTAACGATAGACTACTTCACAAAGTGGGTTGAGGCCCAATCTTACGCGGTGTTGAAGGCATCACATGTTGCTAAGTTCATTAGGAACAACATCATCTGTCGATACGGGGTCCCAAATGAGATTATTTCAGATAATGGTTCTTATTTCAAGAAGGAGGTGACTGACTTGCTGAAGAAATACAACGTGGCTTTTCATAAGTCATCTACATATCGGCCGCAAACCAACGGAGTAGTTGAGGCCGCCAACAAGAACATCAACCACATTCTGCAGAAGATGGTGGAAACCTACCGGGACTGGTCAGATAAGCGGCCATTTGCTCTTTGGGGCTACTTGACTTCAATTCGAACTTGTACTGGGGTAACTCCGTATTCCTTGATTTATGGGATGGAGGCTGTTCTGCCTATCGAAGTTGAGGTTCCATCACTACGGGTATTGGCTGAGTGTCAGATAGCTGAGGCAGATTGACAGCAAAGTAGGTTCGAAGAACTCATGCTCTTTGATGGAAGAAGGCTGAAAGCACTGTATCACGTCCAGGGTTATCAATGAAGAATTACCAGGGCTTTCAACAAGAAGGTTAAGTCTAGGAATTTGAAAGAGGCGGATCTAGTGCTCAAATACAACCGAGCTCCCATCCACAACCCTAGGGGCAAGTTCAGACCCAATTGGACTGGCCCTTACATCATCAAGTCTATCTAGTTGGGTGGAGCTGTCGTTCTGATGGACCTAGATGGCCGAGAGTTCTCCTAGCCGATCAACATGGACAAGTTAAAGAAATACTATCCTTGAGTGGCTCGCTAGGACGAAAACCCGAAAGGGCGACCTAGGCAAAAGTTAGAGCATGAAAAATTTGAAATAATAAAAACTGAGCTCGTAAGGTTGAAAACCCAGAAAGGGCGGCCTTGGCAAAAGTTAAAGCATTAAAGGAGAGGGTTAATACACGAGTGAACCTGCACCAAACTACGTAAGGGTTGATTCCCATCTTTGGGATACGTAGGCAACTTCATTCTGAAGTCCAGCCACAAACACTTCCAAATCAACTTTGTCCATGTGATTATGTTGGTCATATCTGTCTATTCGGCATTCAAGGGCTTGGTTGTGATCTCCAGTGCAGTGCTATTCAGACTAGGGGCAACTTTCCAGTTGATGGGATTTGGGGTTGTGCATCTCAAGCATAGATCTCAGGCGTGTCCAGTTTTGATCCATATCGAAAATGGTTTTGAAAAGTTTTAATAAGAGTTGATTTTGCTCAAATTAATCTTTTTACAACTTAGAGAAAATTTTCAGTACCCACAACCTTCAATTACATTGATTTCAATATAGAGTTCTCCTACTCTTGAATACAAATTGAAGTTTCTTTTTATTACATTCATAAAGAAAACTTGAAAGTACTGATTAAAGCAAATAAATTCAGGGCGTAGTCAGGTGTTCCTGCCCCCCCTCCCAGAGCTGGTCGAAGCCTCTAATGCCAAAGTAGGCCCAACCTGTGCCTCTTCATCAAGCCAAGCTATGCACTCATCAAAGAGGGAGTAACTGAAATGAGAGCTGGGGCTAGATGCTCTCTCGTCTTCCATGCTGTGGCATACCAAGCTAGCTGTGTGCCTCGGACTGGAAATGCGGCATGGTACTCTATTCCCTCTTCCAGACAAGTCTGATCATGTCTGAATTGGCGCCGAAATCGGAATGGGAAGTAAAAGACACAGTGTGTCAGGCCGATCAACTAAATCCCGGGCTAGCGAGCCATGCTGTAGCTCATCGCCAGCAGATTGAGCCAAGGGCAGCGCCAAGCAATGTGATCTGCGAACAAACTGCACATCCATTCACACCACCATCCCTCATCAGGGGCATCAACTAGGCGTCACCGAAAGAAATAGTTGTGTGCTGAATGTGCTGGGCATAAGTCCATAACCTTCAACTTATCCATCAACCATATCTGGGGAGGGATGAAAAATGAGAGATTAAAGAATAGAGAGGTGTACGTGGAGAGAAAAGTAAGAAAAGGGTTTTGAGAGAAAAACCGAGCCTGAGGGCCGAGTGATGTGAGAAGTATATGTGAGATATGGTGGGAAACTTTACCTGCAATAGTAGTGGACTCCCAGCGAATCTAGTCGTCTCTTAGCGATGGAAAGCATCCAAGCCCATCAATGTCTCAGCTAGTGTCATGGTGATACAGCTCTTGCCCTCTTTTAACCCCTTCCAGATGCGCAATTTTTGACCGACCTTAAGACTCAGACGTTATCGATTGAGTACTCGGTAATCATGCATGTTTGTGCTCGTTTCGAGTTTCCAGAGTATTCGGCTGAGTGCCTTGCCTTCGGGCCTCTGAACTCTTTGTGTTTTGGCTCAGTTTGTGGACCAAGCCTTGTTGACCTTGCCTGGAGGGAGAGAGATGATCTGTAGACCACTTTTTGCAGTCGTAGACCACTTTTCCCTCTTGTGGGCTAGTTTCCGATTTCTGGAGTCGTCGGCTGTGCGCCTTGTCTCGGGACCGCTTAACGTTCTCCGTTTGGCTTGGTTTTTGAACCATGCCTTGTTGACCTTGCCTAGAGGGACACTGAGGTTTTGTAGACCACTTTTTGTGGCCGTAGATCACTTTTCCCTCATAGACCATTTTTGGTCTCCGTAGACTAGTTTTCAAGGCTTTCGGCTGCGCGCTTTGTCCCGCGGACTTTTCTCTTTCATTCTTTTTTGGTTTGTTTTTGGTACAAACCTTGTTTTTCTTGCTTGGAAGGTGGAATGAGGGTTGTAGACCAGTTATTTCCCTTGTAGACCACTTTTCTGCCCGCGAGCCAGTTTTCTGGTCCGCCAACTGGTCTTTGTGGTCTCTGGACCACCAAAAGTGGTCGGCCACCATGCCATTAGCTTGCTTTCAGTGTGCAGACCACCCCTCCCACCATGTCGATCACTTGTCTCCCTTGCAGACCACTTAAGGTGGTCGGCCGACCAGTGGAAGTAGTTGGCCGACCACTTCAAGTGGTCGACAGCTTTCTAGCACCTTTCTGAAGATCTTTTCTTGCCAGTTGTGCCGGCTATTGGGCACAGAAAACATCCTCCATACACGTGCATGGAGGGATTACTTAGAGCCTTAAGTTTGTTCAACAAGCTTGAACTTTGGTTTTCTATATAAGGGAACCTCCCCCCTCTTGCCTTAGATTCAGAAAATCTTGCTTGAGAGATATACATACACATGTATCTCTATCTTGCTCCTTCTCTTCATATTTGTGCTTGAAAGTGCCTATTCTTCACACTTTTACACACAAACACATAGTGAAACACCATACTCTTGGAGCTGAGGCACTTTAAGCTTGGTTTTGGAGTTTTTGGATTGGTTTTGGTTCAAAAAGGTTGCTAGAGTTGCAGCTTTGAAGTGGTTCTACAAGGGTGAGTTTCTAACCCCTTAAGCCCTTGTTTCTGATTAAGCTTTTGGCCCTATTTGCATGCTGATTTAGGCCTAACTCTCAACAGTAAAAAGTTCTGATTTTCAATCTTTAGAATGTTTGTTTAAGGCCTTGTTGGTGTTGGGGGTGGTCTACCCCCCTTTAGGCCTTGTTTGGCTTTGTTTTGGGCCATCCTTTTAAGCTATTGGGACCACCCCTTTTTGGCCTTCTTACCACTAAAACTCAGAGGAATTTCACTGGTGGAAAGGTAGTTTTGTGGTCCCAAATAGGAGGGGGTCATCCCCTCTTCTTGTATCTTGGTTGCTTGCCTTATTAGCCTCATGTTTGAGCATGTTTGTTAAGCTTGTTTTGGCTCCATCTTAGCATATATTAGGCCTTATTTCAGTATGGCATACCACTATTTTGGCTTGTTTTGGTCACCCCTTGCATGCTTTATACACTTGTAGTGTAATTCTTGCAAACTAGCCTTGTATGCCTCATGAAGTAGCATGTTTTTCTAGCATGTTTTGAGTCCATCTCAGTAGGTTTTTGGTGTTGTTTTAGCATGCCTTAGATCTGTTTTGGATTGGTTTGTTAGCCCCATGCATGCTCCTTCCACTTGTAGTGCAATTCCATTCATTAGCCTAACATGCATCATGCTTTTAACCATCATTCTAGCATGCTTTTGGCTCAACTCCAAGAAGATTTTGTTCATGTTTTACCGTGCTTTAGCTCCTTTTTGTGTTGTTTTGGTCATGCATGCCTTGCTTTGTATAGCCATAGTGCATTCTAGCCCACTAGCTTTGTGTATTGAGTCCACTAGCATGCATTGCTTGGACTATTTCCATGATTTGGCATCATGTCATATGTGATTTCGGTGCATGTAGTGTGGTCATACACTCACATCTTTCGCTCTTTCAATGCATTGGAGAGTTTGTGCTTTATGCTTTAAGAATAAGCCATTGTGTATGCCATCATGCCTAAGCTTATGAGCTATCATTTCAGTGTGTTTTTTGGGTTATTTTGCCATGATATAACTCTGATTTTTGTTGGCGAAGCTATCTCATGCTTGGTCTTGGTAGGTGTAGTGTAATCCTCCTTATTGGCCTTGCATACATCATGCCTTATGCCCTTCATGTTAGCATGTGTTAGCTTTAGTCCATGCATGTTTTAGCCTCATTTTGACATGCTTTAGGACTATTTTGGGTTGCCTTGGCCATATGGTTCATGTATTGCATAGCTGTAGTGCAATTGGCCTTGCTAGCCTTGAGTTTTGAGCACCCTAGCATGCTTCATTTGTAACATGTGCATGATTTGGCATCATTTATCATGATATTTCAGAGCATGTAGCATTGCCATGTTCTCACTTCTTTCACCTTTTGAGTGCCTCTAAGGGTTGTGCATTATTGCCTTGTTTAAAGGCCTAGCTTGTATGCATGCATGCCTAGACTTTTGAGCTCCCATCTCAGCATGTTTAGGCCTTTGTTTTGACCAATTTGAGCTCTATCCATGGATGGTTCATTCACTTGTGCCATGTATTGTATGCCTCTTGTGTAGTCCTCCTTGGTAGCTTTGTGCTTTATGGACCCCAACATGCTATGCTTATGTTGTTTGGATGATTTGGCATCATTTCACACATGATTTTAGTGCATATAGTGTTGTCACACTTCCACATTTGTCACTCCTTGAGCACTCTTGAGAGTTATGCTCTTATGCTTAGTTGATAGGCAAGTTCATTAGCATGCATTGTCATGCATTTCATGCCATCTTTTCATAGCATTTTGGCCACTGTTTTTGGGCATGACTGAGGTCTGTCCATATTTGGTTTAAGTCCATTGAGCATTGTTTTGCATGCCCCTTGTGATGTTCCCTTTACTAGCTTTGATGCCTTAGCTTCTAAGCTTGCAATACATGCATTGTTTGCATGATAGAACATTGTGCATACCATATTAACATTGTTGCATTGCATGTTGTTCGCATGCTTGTTTCATTGCATTATTGTTTGCTTGCATGCATTGCATTGTATTTCCATGATTGCATGCTTTGCATTTGTTTGGGTTGGGTGTTAGTCCAAACACAAGAAACGAGAGACGTTTCATACTTAAAGTGATGAAACATGCCTCATTTCTCGGTCGCCAACCCTCTTGGTCAAGCTTGATAGAGGTCAAGGCATTTATGTGTTATGTGTGCATTCATTTCACGTTGATTTGTGCAATCTTGGCTTCTCAGCCATCATGCATTAAGATGCATGATTGGTGGCTCGAGGGTCGAGAACCGCACTCCCTTGAGATCATGAAATGATAGGGAGGGTGGTCATGCACACATATCTTGCAAATACACTGTTGTTCCCCTTCTTGTTCTCTGTTGCAGCAAATTGGAGAAGTGCAGCATTTTCTGGTCGACAGACCGGTAAAAGTGGTTGGCCGACCACTTTTTCTGGTCTACAGCAAATGTAAGTGGTCGGCAGGTGGTTGGCAACACCAACAAGTGGTCGGTAGCCTTCCTACCGGTTCCCATGATGGAGCAAAAGCTATCTGGAGCTTTGTGCAGTGTTCTGAGAACAAATGCAAACAAAGGCAAGTTGGGGCATAGCGATGGATTTCCGAACAAGGCGACTGAGCATGCATGCATTTTTTGCCCCGAGGCTCCTTTTAGCTGCTTTGTTTAGCTAGCTTACACTTTGTTTCTGTGCTCATGTAGTTAATGTACTTAGCTATTCATTTGTGTTTGTAATAACTAGTTAGTTAACTTGTTAGTTAATTAGCTTCATTTTGTAATAACTAGTTTAATTAGCTTAGATTAGCTAGTTAACCTATTATTTGGACCCTCCGTCGAGAGGGCACAACTGTTGTAATAAGTGTGCGTGTGTGTGATGCATGTCTTCCAACCCCCATTTCTTTCTCCCTTTTACTTAACCGCTTTCGATGGTTAGTTCTAGGGCATGTTTCAATTAGCATCCTTATGTTTTGCATGCGTGCATCCATTCATCTGTCTTGCATGCACTGGGCTCGGCTCATCATACAAACTGCATTGTATTTCAATACATTTACTTGAATACGTGTTCAACAGCATGTTATTAAGTTGCATTCAAATGACATCTTAGACTAGCCAAGCCTATCTTAGTTACATTTTTGCATGTGCTGCATTAGGCATCTTAACATAGCTGGGATCATGCATTGATTACTAACTAACTTCTTTTTTGTCTCGGAGTACACTGTGAGTGTTTATGCTTTAGGATCCTTGCATGTGTGTAAGTCACAGCCATGATAGCATGCTTGTCATAAGGCTATTTGTTTAACTGCTTTAACTGCATGAGTGCCTATGGATGAAGGCTTCATTGCTTGAATTGGGACAATTCATCAAAATGTGCATTTTAAGCCCACTTGAGGGTGGAAAAATCATGTTGTTTTTCTTAAGCCCACTTGAGGGTGGCAAATCCACGACTTAGCCTACTTGCGAGTAGCATTTTCAAACCATTTTCAAACAAACAAACATAAGATGTTTTGTTCCAACTTCAGTGATTTAGTCTATACTTATATGTTGTGCACATCATGTAGTAATGATAGATTAATAAACTAGAATAAGAACACATGTGTTTTCAAAAACAACATATCATGTCAGGAGAGGCCGATCTTTGATCGGGCGAGTAGGGTTGCTCATTGTATGACCTTCCCCTCTCGTACCCAAGTTCCCGAGCCGAGGCAACTTTGGTGATGACGGACACGTGGCCTTAGGCACGAGTCAGGGTTTCCTAAATTTCCCAAAAATAAAACATTTAGGTGGCGACTATGAAATCTGGAAAAGCAGTCCATGTTTGGCGCTTTTCGATTAAAATTGATTTTCCAAAACGATTTGCTGGATTTGGACTCTTTGGTGATTTATCAGTCTTACATTGCACTTTGTGAGATTAGATTCAGAATCGTGACATGAGTCAAAACTGTAGTAGCTAAGAACAATGATTCGCGCCATCGCGCGTGAAGCCGGAGTTCCGGAGCGGTCTACAATTTTTGGCGACTCAGTTGGGGATTTAGAGAACTTAACTCGAACTCATGATATGTTGTTTTGTCTACACTTATGTGTTTCTTTGCATTGCATTTGCATTAGTGTGCCTAGGACACCGTGTTTTCCGTATGCTATTCCTGAACAGTTTGCCTGAGGCTTGCTTTGAGAAGCGCGCCATAAGGCTAACCAGTTGCAAGCTCTGCCACGACGGGAACACAAACCCCGATTTTAACCGGAGCACCCTTTTTGACTATTCGACCTAGTGCATATCGGAATCTATAGTGACCATTCCAAGCTAGGATAGGTTGCTTACCCGATTATAGGTTGTTTGAAATCACTGTGTGCATAGTAAAACCTTAGCTCCTAACAAGATAGGATAGGGAAACCCTATCCCTCCATAGGGGTGTTTTTGGCCCTCACTTGCTTGCTATGTGCTTTTAGAGTATGCCTCTATAGGAACACATGAATCAGTTTGCAAGTTTGGGTATCATGCCTGCGGGCATCAGTATTTGAAAAATCAGTTTTACCTGAGGGTATCAGTTTACAAGCAGAATTCGGGGCAAAATTCAGTAGAGAGCACAGCCATTCAGCTATACTCATATCTATTCTGGTGAAATCAAGCTGAGATGTTGTATGTTTTCTCTTTTGCTAAGTAGTCTTGGAACCATAGCTTTAGAAGGCTCCAATATCCCCCGGATACATTGGACTTGTGTTGATAGACTTTGTCATGTCAGAGATTCAGTTCAGAGCAACCGGTGTTCCTTCGCTGAAGCAAGGCAAAGAAGGGCCAGTCAGGGCTCACCGGTTCAACAGATCCGATAGTCACCAGTCACATCACCTCTGTTCAACTCAGCAGACTCGTGATGACACAGAGTTCAGAAGAAGTTGTGCCCATGACAACAACATTAAATCAAGGGATCGCCATGCAGGGTAAGACTGATGCTGAAATACAGCGCCCATCTAGGGCACCTATCACACATCCAGCCTCAGAACCCCAATCATCTCAAACCAGTGAGCCCACCACTTCTGAGCTGATGAGAATGATCGATGATCTTCAGAGAACTGTAGCAGATCTAGCCTTTGGAATATCGGCTCTGCCATCGACCACATCACTTGCCAGAAATTTCACGCTAGAAGACTCCCCACTCTTGGGGCGAATTGTAATTGCAATTGGCCAACCTGAAGCCACCCCAAGTTTGGGCAATGACATGTCGACAACAACAGGGCCACGCTCTGATATAGCGACCCAATGCCTTGGCAAAGTAGAGGCGAGTGGAAAGAACAAGGTAGGGGCAGGCATTGATCCCTATAAACACCTTTCGTGGGCTGTTGAGGCTTTGAAAGCCGAAGGACTAAACAAACAGCAAGTGCTCGTAGTTGTTGCAAAAACTGTGGATGACACTTTTGCCACTCAGAATGAGAGCAGTTCGAATCAAGGGGCAAACTGGGAGAAGCGCTGTTGTACCAAAAACGTTCCTTTCAGCTCTAATCCTGCACTCGAGAGAGATCAGCAAACCAAGTCAGCACCTGCCGACCCTTTGCTAGTGCATCTAGCAAAAATCCACAAACCTCGAAGTATCAACCCCAAGATCGGAGGGTCTTCCATGCCCTGTATATGCCTTTGTCCAAAGCTTTTCAAATCCTCGTTGAACAAGGCCATCTCAAACCCCTTGAGCCTCAACCTCTCCCTGGTCGTCTTCTATCCAGTCATGATGCTGCCTAGTACTGTGCCTTCCATCAACAAACCGGTCATGGCACTAATAGTTGATTTCGTCTTCGCCACGAGGTATAAGATTTGGTTGACAACGTCGTCATCGCCACACCAAGCTTAGCAAAGTCTATCGTCATTGGATCAGTGAACCTGGGGGATAAAATGATGTGATCGGGGAATGAACCACATGCGGACAGTGCTCAGTTTGCTCCTAATGTGATGGATGGCATGCACTGTTTTGAGCATTTGTGAATGCTGGTTATTTTACATTCTGACTTGGGTATTGAGTCAGTTCTGTTGTGTTGTTTTGAGTCTGTCTTGTTGTTTTGAGTCGGTCTTTTTGTTTGGGGTCTGTCTTATTGTATCGAGTCGGTCCTGTTGCATTGTAGTCAGGTGATTTCGGGGGTGTTACCTTGGACATCACTATCTTGTTTTGTGTTTGTCTTTTGCACCCTTTCTTTTGAGTTTGTTTCTGCCATGGAGCCAGTTACGACAGAAGATCTAAATGAAACAGCAGTGATTTCAATGCTTTTGTGTTTATTTCTGTCTTGAGCCAGTTGTGCCAGAAAATTTGAATAAAACGGCAATGCTTTTCACTTACTTTTCTGTACCTTGAAATCATTGCTTTGATCTAAGTTTTTCAAAAAACTTTTTCAACACTGTGATGAAAAACAAAGAGGAAAGAATTCCTCGGGATTTGCAAAAATTTGATTAATTGGAAAAAAGAGAGGCATGTTAAGTCCTTAATAAATGAGATCATGTTTATTAATGTGAGTACTACGAAGGATCCTGGCTTGATCCAGATTGGCTCTACATTGTCTTCGCGAGCGACTAGTCGCTTTCTTAAAAGATTTCAAAAAATGTTTTGCGTCGTCCTGCGAAGACCTGTGTGGAATCGCTCTTGAGATTGTGCAGCATAGGATCACGCTCAGCCTCGAGACTCGAGCCCTTACTTTCAAACCTTGAACCTTAATTCATAATGCTCAACAGTGAACCACAATGTGAGGCCTGTATGGCCAGATTTGAAGCAGCCCATGAACTAGGGGCAAGAAGATCAGATGTGATCAAAGGAAGCTTACAAAGCTAAATAAGAAGCAGCCCTTGAACTAAGGGCACAAAAAAATGTCAGATGTGCTCGAAGAGTCAAAAATTAGGATATTTCTCAAGCTAATGAAGATCGGCAAGAATGCTAAATCCCAGAAGGGAGGAAAGAATAAAGTATTGTTGAAGAACAACCGAGTTCCTATCCACAACACTGGGGACAATTCAGACCCGGTTGGATGGACTCCTACATCATCATCGAACGACAGCCATTCTCCTGGATGCAAATGGCTTCGAGATCTCAAACCAATCAACATGGACAAAGTTACACTTTTACCCTCGAGAGGCACGCTGGGCCGAAAACCCAGAAGGGCAACCCAGGCAAAAGTTAGAGAAAAAAGAACAAAAAAGAAATGAAGAAAAAGAAATGAAAAATTCTGAAAAGAATTGAACAAAGAAAAGAAGAAATGAAAAGAATTGAAAAGAAAAGAAGAACATAGCTCGCAAGGTTGAAAACCCAGAAAGGGTGACCTTGGCAAAAGTTAGAGCACAAAAGAAGAGGTTAATAGACGAGTGTACCTTAACCCCGAACTACGTAAGGCTTGATTCCCATTTGTGGGATACGTAGGCAACTTCATTCCGAAGTCCAGCCGTAAACACTTCCAAATCGACTGTGTCCATGTAATGGTTTTGATCATCCTTGTCTTCTCTGTATCCGAGAGTTCAGTTGTGATCGTCACCTTAAGGACTGATTACAGTGCGCTGTGGTGCCATTCAGACAAGGGGTAACTTTCCATTGCCATGCAGTGCCATTTAGACAATGGGCAATTTTCCATTGTTTTGGATCTGAGGTTGTGCATCTCAAGTGTAAATTCTACGCTGGTCAAGCAATGGCCGTTTGTAAAAACAAGTTTTGAGAATTTTTAATGAAGTTGACTAGTTTTCTCGAAAATTTGCTCCATATTTCCAAAACTGGACCACATCTTGGACCCAAGAAAGGAAAATTTTTAGTGCTCATAACCTGACTTGCATGATTTTGAATCAGAAAGTTAAACAACTATGTTAATCTACCTCTCATATTGGTCAAAATTGTTTTAATAGAAAGCCAAAACAAAAAATGGTCAAAATAATGAACTAGGTAGGGACACAGTTGAGTCAGGTGTTCTGTCTTTTCCCCATTGTCAACATACTTGCTAGAAAGGGCACTCTACCTTCCAGAAAAGAGCACAACTGAAGCTAATAGTAAAGGGCAGAAAGATCTCTCATCCTCCAAGCAGCGAGGTATCAAGCTAAGTGCGAAGCACGAATTGGAATGGATCAGGATATTCCACTCCCTCATTTGGATAGGTCTGATCACATTCAAGCTAAGCCAAGGCATCGTCAACCGATATCAGTTGCAGATCTGATCACATCGAAACCGGCTGAGCACATCGTCAATCGATGTCAAAAGAAAGAGAATCTAGCAGAATGCTAGGGGCAAGACCCCGCAACTTCTCGTTTATCCATCAACCACCCAGGGGAGGGATAAAAAATGAGAGATTGAAGAATAGAGAGATGTGCGTTGAGAGAAATGTAATGGAAAGGGCTTTTCAGAGAAAAAGAGATTGAGTGCTAGAGTGATGTGAGAATCAAAAATGAGAAAATGGTGGAAAACAATACCCGAAGAAACTGGCTCCTCGCGAACTGAGAGGTCTCTTGCCTTTGTAATACGTCTGAGTGTCGTGTGTGTTGTTTTGTTTGTCTCGATTCTTGTTTTGAGTCGTTTCGTACGTCAATAGATATGTTTAGGTTGTTTTACCTTTGTTTTCCTTTGTTGAGTCGTTTTGACAGTGGTCAGTCATAGGCTCAATACCCAGTAAAGAATTCATTTCTCAATTTCAAAATGATTTGTTTTGTGCTCAGAGTGCTGTGTTATTCTCCACAGTTGTACAAAACAAGATTTGTTCTTTCATAAAACTGCAGGGTTCAACCCAAGTCATGTCAGAACAGTAAAACCCGGACCTATCTGAAGTTATATATGTTTCAGACTGCAAAGCAAAAGAAAAGAGGGAAAATGTCGGGCATCAGAGTTTGTTTCAACTTCAGTAAACTCCGTCATTGCATTTCATATGCACCTCCTCAAGCCTTGTCAATGCTCCAAAGTATGAGTGTGCCTCTACCTCAAGCTCAAGATCAAGTTTGCTTCAAGTCAGAATGGTGATCAGAAGTGCTCTCCCCGAGTACCATTCCATGCCAGAGGTATCTTGGCTGTGTTTGCAATGAGTTCCTAGGAGATCAACTGCGATGGTGGAAACTAGAGTTTGAATGACTATTGCCTAGAACGCAAAGGTTTGGAATTTCTGAGACTTAAGTCTGGCTTAAATACCCAGGGGTGTATCCCCGGCTTGAAATCTGTATGGAAGCCCCATAGGTTGAGGTAGCAGGTATGCGCCTCAATTCTGGATATTGAACTAACCTAGTCTGTCACCCCGTTAGAGAATAGGGAAAGTTGTGAATACGATCAGGAAGAAAAACGGCATCCGTGGCTTCCACATGCAGATGTCGCTCGTTGTCAGTATTTCAGGACCTTTGTACTGCGAGTTAAAGGTAAGTGTTCGAAGAACACAAGGGGAGATCCCCATTAGAGTAGAGCAGTTCATTCATCGCCACTCACCCCGCGAGGTGCTTTCTAAAGCACCGCTTTGTTTGTTTCTTGCATTCCCTAAACACCATGCCCTACATTGCTTGTAACATGTTGTAACATGTATCGTATCATAGCACTTATTTCATTTATTTGTATCTTGTGTTATCTTGTATCAATTTATCCCTTTGCGCTGAGCAGCGTTTAGGATCGTTGTCCTCCGGGGCTATCTCAGGTTGTGTCGTACGCGCACCTGGGCGGTTTGTTTTTGGACCTCTTGTCACAATTTCAGAGTGGTTAGAGTGTCCCTTTCCTCACACGATTTCAGCATGTTTGGAATTGATATCAGGTCACGTCGTGCACGCACATGGGCGGTTGTTTTTGGACCACTTCTCATGATTTCAGTGTGGTTAGAGTGTCCCTTTCATTACACGATTTCAGCGTGTTTGGAATTTATCGCAGGTCGCGTCGTGCACGCACCTGGGCGGTTGTTTTTGGACCTCTTCTCACGATTTCAGCGTGGTTAGAGTGTCCCTTTCCTCACACGATTTCAGTGTGTGTGGAATTTATCTCAGGTCACGTCGTGCACGCACTTGGGCGGTTGTTTTTGGACCTCTTCTCAGGATTTCAGCGTGGTTAGAGTGTCCCCTTCCTCACACGATTTCAGCATGTTTGGAATTTATCTCAGGTTACGTCATGCACGCACCAGGGCGGTTGTTTTCGGGCCTCTTCTCACGATTTCAACGTGGTTTAAGTGTTCCTTTCCTCACACGATTTCGGTGTGTTTGGGATTTGTTTTTCCTCCTCTCATGATTCCAGCATGGTTGGAATATGTCACCCTTTGCATCTACTGTACTATCTGTTACATTGCATCTATTATCTATCACATCGCACTGTCTTGTGCAGTTTACACCCGCGCTGTTTAGCGCATCGCACTGTTTTGTGCAGTTTATCACTCACGCTGTTTAGCGCATTGCACTATTTTGTGCAGTTTACACTCGCGCTTTCTTGCGCATCGCACTATCTTGTGCATTTCATTGCATGCATTCATCTTGCATTGAAAATGCTTGTATCTGTTGCATTGTGCATTGCATTGTTCGCGTTATCTTGCGCACCTTACCTGCACTTGTTAGTGCATTGCATTGTTCGTGCTATCTTGCACACCTTACCTGCACTTGTTAGTGCATTGCATTGTTCGTGCTATCTTGCGCACCTTATCTGCACTTGTTAGTGCATTGCATTGTTATGCACTTTTCACTTGCACTGTTATGCACTTTTCACTTCCATTGCTATGCACCTTTGCATCGGTATCATACGTACACGCATCTATCTTGTATTGAAGTTTTATCTTGATATAGCGTTGATCATATGTTTCTACTATATTGCACTTGTTGAGTTTCTTCCTTGTGCATGCACGATATTGTATGTACAGTTCATTTGAAGCTGGCGCGACCAGACGATATTGTATGTACGGTTCATTCAAGAGGAGTTTTGGTCCAGTTTGATTGCTACCCTTTCTCATCTCGCGTTTGGCGCGCGTTTGCTACGCTTTCTCCTCTCGCGTTTGGCACGCGTTTGCTACCCTTTCTCCTCTCGCATTTGGATGATTGTGTTTTCTTGCACAGTCCTTCTCCTTTTGCATTAGATACGTTGGGAGGTGTTTCGTTTGAGACTCCAGGTTTTCTCGGTAGTCGCTTTTAGCCTTCTTTGCGTGAGACGCAGTGAGAATTGTATAATTTTCTTACATCCTTTCTGTTAGAATGTGTGAAACTGTTGTTTCTTATTCGCTTGCTTAAACTGTTGCATTTATTTTGCATGAATGCTTCTTTATAGCTTTCCTTGCATGATCATAAGTTATGTTCGGCATTGTGCATGTCATTTGCATCTTGCCCATGCCTGCGGGCGCATCTCTTTGTTATCTTGCCTGTTTGTCTAAGTCTTCAGCCTTGTCAAAAATGGGTCGTCTCTGGGCTTTGACATTCATTCCCATCACTTCTTGACTTCCGAGTTCTGTCAAAGAGGGGCAACTGTAGACACCCCATTTTGGACGGACCTTAAGACTCAGGCGTCATCGATTGAGCGCTTGGTGATCGTGCATGTTTGTGCTCGTTTCGAGTTTCCAGAGTTTTCGGCTGAGTGCCTTGCCTCCGGGCCTCTGAACTCTTTGTGTTTTGGCTCGGTTTGTGGACCAAGCCTTGTTGACCTTGCCTGGAGGGAGAGAGATGGTCTGTAGACCACTTTTTGAAGTCGTAGACCACTTTCCCTCTTGTAGGCTAGTTTTCGGTTTCCGGAGTCTTCGGGCGCGTGCCTTGTCTCGAGACCGCTTAACGTTCTCTGTTTGGCTTGGTTTTTGAACCATCCCTTGTTGACCTTGCCTAGAGGGACACTGAGGTTTTGTAGACCAGTTTTTGTGGCCATAGACCACTTTTCTTTTTCATCCTTTTTGGTTTGTTTTTGGTACAAACCTTGTTTTTCTTGCTTGGAAGGTGGAATGAGGGTTGTAGGCTAGTTCTTTCCCTTGTAGACCACTTTTCTGCCCGCGAGCCAGTTTTCTGGTCCACCAACTGGTCTTTGTGGTCTCTGGACCACCAAAAGTGGTCGGCCACCATGCCATTAGCTTGCTTTCAGTGTGCAGACCACCCCTCCCACCATGTCGATCACTTGTCTCCCTTGCAGACCACTTAAGGTGGTCGGCCGACCAGTGGAAGTAGTTGGCCGACCACTTCAAGTGGTCGACAGCTTTCTAGCACCTTTCTGAAGATCTTTTCTTGCCAGTTGTGCCGGCTATTGGGCACAGAAAACATCCTCCATACACGTGCATGGAGGGATTGCTTAGAGCCTTAAGTTTGTTCAACAAGCTTGAACTTTGGTTTTCTATATAAGGGAACCTCCCCCCTCTTGCCTTAGATTTAGAAAATCTTGCTTGAGAGATATACATACACATCTATCTCTATCTTGCTCCTTTTCTTCATATTTCTGCTTGAAAGTGCCTATTCTTCACACTTTTACACACAAACACATAGTGAAACACCATACTCTTGGAGCTGAGGCACTTTAAGCTTGGTTTTGGAGTTTTTGGATTGGTTTTGGTTCAAAAAGGTTGCTGCAGTTGCAGCTTTGAAGTGGTTCTATAAGGGTGAGTTTCTAACCCCTTAACCCCTTGTTTTTTATTAAGCTTTGGGCCCTATTTGCATGCTGATTTAGGCCTAACTCTCAACTGTAAAAAGTTCTTATTTTCAATCTTTAGAATGTTTGTTTAAGGCCTTGTTGGTGTTGGGAGCAGTCTACCCCCCTTTAGGCCTTGTTTGGCTTTGTTTTGAATTTCAGTGGTGGAAAGGTAGTTTTGAGGTCCCAAATAGGAGGGGGTCATCCCCTGTCCTTGTATCTTGGTTGCTTGCCTTATTAGCCTCATGTTTGAGCATGTTTGTTAAGCTTGTTTTGGCTCCATCTTAGCATGTATTAGGCCTTCTTTCAATATGGCATACCACTTTTTTGGCTTGTTTTGGTCACCCCCTGCATGTTTCATACACTTATAGTGTAATTCTTGCAAACTAGCCTTGTATGCCTCATGAAGTAGCATGTCTTTCTAGCATGTTTTGAGTCCATCTCAGTAGGTTTTTAGTGTTGGTTTGGCATGCCTTAGATCTATTTTGGATTGGTTTGTTAGCCCTATGCATGCTCCATGTAGGTTCCCATGATGGAGCAAAAGCTATCTGGAGCTTTGTGCAATGTTCTGAGAACAAATGCAGACAGAGGCAAGTTGGGGCATAGCAATGGATTTCCGAACGAGGCGATCGAGCATGCATGCGCTTTTCGCCTTGAGGCTCCTTTTAGTTGCTTTGTTTAGCTAGCTTACACTTTGTTTCTATGCTCAAGTAGCTAATGTACTTAGATATTCATTTGTGTTTGTAATAACTAGTTAGTTAACTTGTTAGTTAATTAGCTTCATTTTGTAATAACTAGTTTAATTAACTTAGATTAGCTAGTTAACCTATTATTCGGACCCTCCGTCGAGAGGGCATAACTGTTGTAATAAGTGTGCGTGTGTGTGATGCATGTCTTCCAACCCCCATTTCATTCTCCCTTTTACTTAACCGCTTTCGATGGTTAGTTCTAGGGCATGTTTCAATTAGCATCCTTATGCTTTGCATGCGTGCATCCATTCATCTGTCTTGCATGCACCTGGCTCGGTGCATCATACAAACTTCATTGTATTTCAATACATTTACTTGAATACATGTTCAACAGCATGTTATTAAGTTGCATTCAAATGACATCTTAGAATAGTCGAGCCTATCTTAGTTGCATTTTTGCATGTGTTGCATTAGGCATCTTAACATAGCTAGGATCATGAATTGATTACTAACTAACTTCTTTTTTGGCTCGGAGTAAACTGTGAGTGTTTATGCTTTAGGATCCTTGCATGTGTGTAAGTGACTGCCATGATAGCATGCTTGCCATGAGGCTATTTGCTTAACTGCTTTAACTGCATGAGTGCCTGTGGATAAAGACTTCATTGCTTGAATTGGGACAATTCATCAAAATGTGCGTTTTAAGCCCACTTGAGGGTGGCAAAATCATGTTGTTTTTCTTAAGCCCACTTGAGGGTGGCAAATGCATGACTTAGCCTACTTGCGAGTAGCATTTTCAAACCATTTTCAAACAAACAAACATGAGATGTTTTGTTCCAGCTTCAGTGATTTAGTCTATACTTGTATGTTGTGCACATCACGTAGTAATGATAGATTAATAAACCAGAATAAGAACACATATGTTTTCAAAAACAACATATCATGTTAGTAGAGGCTGATTTTTGATTAGGCGAGCGGGGGTGCTCATTGCGTGACCTTCCCCTCTTGTACTCAAGTTCCCGAGCCGAGGCAACTTTGGTGATGACGAACGCGTGGCCTTAGGCACGAGTCAAGCTTTCCTAAATTTCTCAAAAATAAAACATTTAGGTGGCGACTCTGAAATCTGGCAAAGCAGTCTATGTTTGGCACTTTTTGATTAAAATCGCTTTTCCAAAACGTTTTGCCAGATTTGAACTCTTTGGTGATTTATCAGTCTTACATTGCACTTTATGAGATTAGATTTAAAACCGTGACATGAGTCCAAACTGTAGTAGCTAAGAACAATGATTCGCGCCCTCGCGCGCGAAGCAGGAGTTTCAGGGCGGTCTACACCCCTAGGCAACCTCAATCAAGCGGACGCTAGATCCTCCAGAGCCTGGGGAAAGCAAGAAATGAGACAACATGCACAAGCAAAGGGCGTGTCACTAAAAACCCTACTAGTCATGATCGTCGTGGTCACTGGCATCATAAAACGAATGAATCAAGCTCGGAATGTCCAGCTCTCCGTCGCGAATCAATGATTGAGCGTCATGCAAAATGAGCCCACACATCCGTCCTAAGGTTTGGGCGTGGCTAAAACGGAATTGAGACAAGATCTCTTCTTCACGCTCGGACTCTATTAAAGTTTGGAAGTCTTCAAAAGTGGGACATATCTCTTGTTCGCCAAAGCTAAAAACGTGCGTAACCGGATTTCAACACCTTTCCACGGTACGAAGGAACAGAAAACGCGGCGGGGTGCAGCTCAGTGTGAATAGTGCATTTATGCCGAAGCCCCGGAAATTCAGTTTTTCTGAGCCATCTAAGTTAGCAATCTAATTTGTGAGATTTTGGACAAGAAATGCCTCCATTTGGTGCAAAACTAAGTTGAAATGAGGGAACCACGAAGATGGAACCTTTATGGAGGATAAGGCACTGTTTAGAGGACAGGTGGCCAAAATCTGGAGGTCCCTGGGCTAACTGATTGGCCGACCACTTTTTTTGGTCGACCAGCCAGTTTTTCTGGTCTGTAGACCAAAAAAGTGGTCGGCAGACTCCTTTGCTGGTCGGCAGTGAGACGAAATGTGGCTTGCAACTGTTTCTTGTCTCTAGAAGGGAGTCCCTAGCCCTCCTATGTGCTGAGAGTGCTGAAGGTCAGAGTTTATTTCTGTTTTGGATACGTCCAACCGCTTTGTTTATCCAATATGCATTTGCTTAGCGAGTTGTTAAGTTTTTGCTTATCGAGTTATTACTCTTTGGTTATCAAGTTGTTGCTCTTTGATTATCGAGTTGTTGCTCATTGTTTATCGAGTTGTTTTTAATTCGTTTGTCGAATTGTCTTTTTTTATTTGTTTTGTTTGTCACGTTGGTTCACTACCTGACTTGGTAGTACACGATGTTCAATTTCTATCAATCTCATTTTTGTACGAAATGATGCGATGCGATGCTTAGAATACAAATGCAACACTTTTTGAACAAAAACTATGTTCATTCCATCATAGTTTCTTTTTACAAGGTACAAGTTTTAAGGAAAATAAAACTGCCTAATGTTGTACAATGTGCTACAACTACTAGTAAAAAGAAAATAAAGCAACAGCATCTGCATCGGTGCTATCTGACTTAAGATCGAGAGGTCCTCTTCACCCTCTTCGGCTGAGCAGCCTCTGCACCACCGCTGTCGGCACCTCCATCTGAACTAGAGCCACTGTCCTCGGAATCCTCCTCAGCGTCATCTCTGCCCTCAAAATCGGAACCGGTGTCATCATCTCTGCCCGCGGATGTCTCTAACTGAGGGTGTACTGATTCCTCCTCCTTGCTGGACTCATCATCGCGTCTGGCAGGCGCTCTACGTCTTTCTCGGCCGCGTGTTGGGTTCCCTCTCCCTGTTACTGAAGAAGGTCCTACTGGCCCGAGCTGTCGAGGTGTGACCTGAAAAAGGTAGTTTGAATACATCAGCCAGAGTATGTATATCAGATGCAGATGCAAGTATGGTGCATAAAGTGTGTACATGTAGATATAGTATGTGAATGTGATGATGTGTCAGATGTGCTCTACACATGTAGTGAATCAGTGTAGTGAAATGTTCAGTTTTAGTATGTCATTAGAAGTATGATAAATGCAAAAAAACTGCAAAGTACCAGAATGCCGTGGGCGTGCAGCATCGTCTCCCTCCGCAAGACCATAAACTCGAGCGAGGCCATCGCCTCGAGCAACCCCTCAGCATATCCTCTGGGAGGCTGCAAATACAAGTTCAAGTCATTAGTGAATGAATGAATGTCTAAATATCTAAATGATAGATGAAAGCTGTGGAGCATACCGGTGGTGAGTCAAGGTCACTGACATATCGATGATCCAGCAATGGAGCCCCTAGTGGAATCTAGTATGGTGTCCCATACCACCAGCCTGTCAGCTCGGTCAGAGGATCTGACCACCCAGCGCACTGCCAAGTCAAGGGCATCCCTCTAGCCTTACCTCTCGATGTGCTAGCCCTGCAAGTGGAAGGGATGTCTGCAGCTCAGGCGCGGCTTGAGGATGGAATGTCAGCAGCTCTCCTCATCGGGGTGCAAACGCCTGTCAGTGGGGGCATCAAGTATGGATGGAGGTATGTCGCGTACTCCCCCTCCTCATGAAAAAGAACCGCGTCGGCACCTAGCATAAGGTCGCTAACCTCCTGGGGAGTAAGACTCTCTATGGATCGCATGTCTAGTGGAGG
This sequence comes from Camellia sinensis, assembly GCF_004153795.1. NCBI lineage: Eukaryota > Viridiplantae > Streptophyta > Magnoliopsida > Ericales > Theaceae > Camellia > Camellia sinensis. The sequence continues at coordinate 3,724,405 of NW_021024953.1, read as the reverse complement.
CAGTGAGGGGATCTCCTGAGTGGGATAACCCTGTGTCTGGCGCATGAAGCGCTCCCCAAGAAACCAGGCTTTGGCAACTGGTCCCTCAAGCAAAATCCGGTACTAGGAGGCGTCCCATGCCCCAGCGAACTGGAACCAAGCAAACCCTGGCATCATTGTCCAAGGCTGCCAGGTGATCTGCAGATAGCAAGTGCATAAATTGATTAGTTGTCATAAATATGCAAGATGAATCAAAGCTGAAAGCATAAAGAACTAAGAGTTCTGGATTACCTCGGTTGCCCACACTATGTCAAAATACTGCCGGAGATATGGCAGAGTCTCTCGAGGCCTGGGCCGGCATCGACCCTCAAATCTGCGTGAGTATGGCACATTGAGTGGTGCCTTGACCTCCGGATCAGGAGCGAGTGTTAGGAAGTAGGCACAAACCCACAGCTGCGAAAGGCAAGACAGTGGCAATCAGAATAAAAAATACACAGAAAATGCAGAATGCAGAATGCAGATGCAAGGCAAAAAGCAGATTGTGTATGTGTAGCGCGCGGTATGTGCAGTGTATAGAAAGTGCAAAGCAGAAAGCACAACAGAAATACAAATCAAGAGGGCAGAATGTACCTCTCAGGCTCTCTAGTAGCCTTCTACTATGGTCCCACGCCTGCGAGAGGTTGCGCTCATGTAGCAGTAAAGGGTGGCAAAGCCAGTGCCGCCCTAATCAAAGTGCCAAACCTGTGATAGGTCTACCAGAGCACTCAGAAAATATAACCCGACCATGTTCCCCTTGTCGGGGAACAGTGTGGTCTTGAAGAGGAACAACAAGAATCCCTGGGCATGCTGCTCTATGCCCTCAACGGTCTCGGGTGTAATCCCTCTGTACTGCTCGGTAAACCAGGTGTATTTGGCCATCCATGACGATCTGTAGATTGGTGGATGGGCTCCGAGCAAATAAGTCCAGGCTGCCTCCCACTCGCCCATATCAAAATCGTATGGGATCGGCCGACCTCACACGTCGAGGCCTGTCAACATCGAAAAGTCGTACGGGGTCATCGTCATGTCCCCGATGGCAGATAAATGGAAGGAGTTGTTGGTGTCCCACCATCTCTCTACCAATATACCCAGGAGGGTCCTACTCACCTGCAAACACGACAACTCTACATAAAATGGGCCAAACCCCGCCTCATCCACAATCTGGCGAACGCCGTCTGGGAACCCCATGTACCACTCCCTCGCGATGATCGACCCACATCCCCGTGTGAAACGGGAAGCTACCTGCGTTCAGAATGAACAGATGTATTCAGTTTCAGAATGAGCAGAATGTTGTGTATGAGCTGTGTGCAGAATGAATAGATGTATTCAATTTCAGAATGGACAGAACGTTGTGTTGTGAGCTTTGTGCCAAGTGACCAGGGTGTTGTGTTTGAGCTATGTACAGAATGAGCAGAGTGTTGTTCGTAAGTTGTGTTCCAAATGAACAGGATGCTGTGTTGTAAGTTGTGTTCAGGATGAGCAGAAATGTTGTGTATGTACATGTGTTCAGAACGAGCAGATATAATACATAGCGAAAGCATGAAGTGTACAAGAAACGCAAAATACATCACAGAAAATGTAAAAGTGAAGTATACACCTCGCACGCGTGATGAGACAAATGAGATTCTGGCACCCGTAGTAGCAAGTCTGCGGGTGCTCGTCGCGCGAAATCTATGAAATGATGAAAAGCGCTCGGGGGTAGAATGTGCTCCTGAGGGTGGTACCTCTCCAGGTCGAAAGGCCGAATCCTGGGTGGCAATGGCATGATGTCAGGCTCATCCTCTACTCGCAGAGAACCCCCATCGTGTGGGATGTGGTCAGCCATCTGAAAAGAGGAGCAAAAATGAGCAAAATGAGCCAAAATTGCAAACAAAAGTCAACTCTCAGGAAGAAAAAAAGTCAAAGAAAGTCAAAGACCGGGAAAAGGTGCTAAACTTCGAGAGAAACATACCTCGAGTGGTGAAAATGGAGAACAAAGCTCCAAAAACAAATTCTGATTGGTTCAAAACGAAGAGAATCGAAAGTTTTTCGCGAATCAACTTCATGGGGGCATTGGAATACACGTATAAAGTGTGGATTTGAGAGAAGAAAATGCCTAGGAGCAAAGAAACGTGTTTTTCGGCAATGGGTGTGTGACCAAATGTGCTTTGGAGTTGTATATTTAAAGAACCGAGCATTAAAAGACCAAGTTGCCCCTGTTTTGATAAACTGGTCAGCTGACCAGTTTTTCTGGCTAACCGACCACTTAGGTGGTCAACAAGTGGTCGGCAACTGGTCTAGGTGGTCGGCCCTCATAGGTGGTCTTCAGGGTCCCATTGTCCTCCTGTGTGTTTTCAGACTGATTGGAGTCCTTGGCTCTCAAGAAAGTGCAAGAAAAGTACACTTTTTGGCTCAAAATGTCCCTACGGGAACTTCAATTCAAGTCTTCGATGCGTGGCTCATCGTCACTCGTCAAGAGCAAGGTGTATCCTTTTTAAGTACATTGTGACCCCTCCGAGAGGTAAATCAGAGGTTACCTTTGAATTGGTCTCGTTAAGGTGTGTATTTCCTCATTCAGCATTTCATTTCAAACATGCTATTGTTGTTGCGTTGAAAATGCATTGTTGTTTTGCATTAAATGTGCGTGCTGTGTTGCATTCCACTACGCAAGTTCTTATGATTCCATAGAGTATGTGCGTCACATCATATTGCATTTCGCATGCTTTTCGCTTTGTGCAGGAATTGTCCATACCTATTGCGTTGCATCAAACATGCACTCGTTACGTAGAATATGTATATCAGTTTTACATAAACATGCACTTTTCACTTGCATTGCTGCGCACTTTTCACTTACATTGCTATACACTTTTCACTTGCATTGCTGTGCACTTTTCACTTGCATTGCTACGCACTTTTCACTTGCGTTGCTATGCGCCACTTGCATTGTATATGCATGCGTTTATCTCGTATTGGAATTGTGTCTTGATGTAATGTTGAACATGTGCTTCTACTATATTGTACCTGTTGAGTTTCTTTCTTATGCAGACGATATTATATGTACGGTTCATTTGAAGCTAGCGCAACCAGATAATATTTTATGTACGGTTCATTCAAAGAAGTTTCGTTTAAGTTTGCTCACTTTAGTGTATCTATCACACTTTGCTTCACTTAGCGTATCTATCACACTTTGTTCATATAGTGCATCCATCACACTCTCTTCACTTTTGTGTATCTATCACACATGCTCACTTAGTGTATCTATCACACTTCGTTCACCTTTTGTATATCTATCACACCCTTGCTTTGTGTATCTATCACACGTTCGCTTTCTGTATCAATCACACATGCTCACTTTAGTGTATCTATCACACTTTGCTTCACTTAGTGTATCTATCACACTTTGTTCATATAGTGTATCCATCACACCCTCTTCACTTTTGTGTATCTATCACACTTTGTTCATATAGTGTATCCATCACACCCTCTTCACTTTTGTGTATCTATCACACATGCTCACTTAGTGTATCTATCACACTTCGTTCACCTTTTGTGTATCTATCACACATGCTCACTTGGTGTATCTATCAAACTTCGTTCACCTTTTGTGTATCTATCACACATGCTCACTTAGTGTATCTATCACACTTCGTTCACCTTTTATGTATCTATCACAAATGCTCACTTAGTGTATCTATCACACTTCGTTCACCTTTGGTGTATCTATCACACATGCTCACTTAGTGTATCTATCACACTTCGTTCACCTTTGGTGTCTCTATCACTCATGCTCACTTAGTGTATCTATCACACTTCGTTCACCTTTGGTGTATCTATCACACATGCTCACATTGTTTATATCTATCACACATGCTCACTTAGTGTATCTATCACACTTCGTTTACCTTTGGTGTATCTATCACACATGCTCACTTAATGTATCTATCACACTTCGTTCACATTTGGTGTATCTATCACACATGCTCACTTAGTGTTTCTATCACACTTTGCTTCACTTTTGTGTATATATCACACATGTTTGCTAAGATTGCATAATTTTCTTACATCCTTTCTGCATGAAATGTAGTTTGGTCTGCAAGTCCCACGCATGGCATGTTTACTTATTTGCTTCTGTACGAGTTTGTTGTAGGATTTCATTGCATAACATTTGCATCTAGATGTTTCATTACAGCCCTCTTTGCATAATCATAAGCTATGTTTTGCATTGTGCATGTCATTTGCATTTTGCCCTTGCCTGCGGGCGCATCTCTTTGTTATCTTGCCTGTTTGTCTAAGTCTTCGGCCTTGTCAACAATGGGTCGTCTCTGGGCTTTGACATTCACTCCCGTCACTTCTTGACTTCCGAATTCTGTCAAAGAGGGGCAACTATAGACACCCCATTTTTGACCGACCTTAAGACTCAGACGTCATCGATTAAGCACTAGATAATCGCGCATGTTTGTGCTCGTTTTGAGTTTCTAGAGTTTTCGACTGAGTGCCTTGCCTCCGGGCCTCTGAACACTTTGTGTTTTGGCTTGGTTTGTGGACCATGCCTTGTGAACCTTGCCTAGAGGGAGAGAGAGGTCCGTAGACCACTTTTTGTAGTCGTAGACTATTTTTCCCTCTTGTAGACTAGTTTTCGATTTCCGGAGCCTCCGACCGAGCACCTTGTCTCGGAACCTCTTAACGTTCTCATCTTGGCTTGGTTTCTGAACCATGCCTTGTTGCCTTTACCTAGAGGGGAACAGAGGTCTGTAGACCACTTTTTTGTGGTTGTAGACCAGTTTTCCTTCTCGTAGACCACTTTTGGTGCCCGTAGACTAGTTTTCGAGGTTTTCAAGTGCGTGCCTTGTCCCGCGAACTCTTGTCTTGCATCCTTTTTGGTTTGTTTTTGGCACAAACCTTGTTTTCCCTTGCCTGGAGGTTGGAACAGGGGTGTAAACTAGTTTCTCCCTTTGTAAACCACTTTTTGTGTCTGCCAGCCAGTTTTCTGGTCGACCAAATGGTCTTGATGGTCTCTGCACCACCAAAAGTGGTCGGCAGCCATGCCATCACCTTGCTTTCTTTGTGCAAATCACTCTTCCCCCTTGCCGACCACTTTTTATTCTTGCAGACTACTTTTTCTGGTCGGCCAACCAATGCAAGTAGCTAGCCGACCACTACAACTAGTCAGCAGCTTTCCTGCACTTTCTGCAGATATTTTCCATGCCAGCTGTGCCAGTTGTTGGGCACAGAAAGCATCCTTCATACACGTGTATGGAGGGATTCATTCTAGCTTCAAGCTTGCTCAACAAGCTTGATGCATGAATTTCTATAAAAGGGAGCCTCCTCCCTCTTGTCTCAGGTTCGGAATTTTGCATTGGAGCTATAGATATATCTCTATCTCTATATTTCTCCATCTCTCTCATATTTGTGCTTAAAAGTGCCGTTTCTTCACACTTTTGCACACAAACACATAGTGAAACACCACACTCTTGTTGCTGAGGCACCTTGAAGCTGGTTTTGGTGTTTTTGGATTGCTTTTGGTCCAAAAAAGTTGTTGGAGTTGCTGCTTTGAAGTTGTTCTTCAAGGGTGAGTTGCTAACCCGTTAAAGCTTTGTTTTTTATTAAGCCTTTGGCCCCCTTTGCGTGCTGATTTAGGCCTAACTTTAAACTACAAAAATTTCTGATTTTAAGTGCTTAAAATATTTGTTTGAGGCTTCTTTGGTGTTTGGGGTGATCTACTCCCTTGCATGCCTTATTTGCTAGGCTTTTGAGCCATCACTTTAGGCCTTTGTAATCACCTTTGTTTGGCCCCTTCACCACTGAATTTCAGTGGTGGAAACTTGGTTTTGAGGCCCCAAATGGAAGGGGGTCATCCCCTCTCCTTGTGTCTTGGATGATTGTGTTGATGGCTCATCAAAGTAGCATGTTTTTTAAACTTGTTTTGGCTCCACCTTAGCATGTTTTTGGCCTTATTTCAGTATGGCATACCTCTGTTTTGGCTCAGTAGAGTCACCATTTGCATGTTATTTACACTTGTAGTGTAATCCTTACAAACTAGCCTTATATGCCTCATGTTTTAGCATGCCTTGCTAGCCCATTTTGGCTCTATCTCAACATGTTTTTGATGTTGTTTTAGAATCCCTTAGCTCTGTTTTGGGTTGGTTTGATAGCCTCTTGCATGCTCCTTGCACTTGTAGTGCAATTCCACTCACTAGCCTAACATGCATCATGCTTTTGACCATTATTCTAGCATGCTTTTAGTTCTACTCCAGGAAGCTTTTGCTCATGTTTTCCCATGCTTAAGCTCTATTTTAAGTTGTTGTGGTCATGCATGCCTTCCTTTGTATAGCCATAGTGCATTTTTGCTCACTAGCTTTGAGTTTCATGGTCTCTAGCATGGCTTACTTGAGTTGTTTGCATGCTTTGGCCTCATTTCTACCATGATTTCAGTGTGTGTAGTGTGGCCATGCTCTCTTATGCTTCACTATTTCAATGCTTTTGGTGAGTTGTGCTTTATGCCTTAATATGAGCCAATGTGTATGTCATCTTGCCTAAGCTTTTGGGCTACCATTTCAGTGTGTATTTGGTCTTGTTTTGCCATGTTACAACTCTGATTTTTGTTGGTGAAGTCAACACATGCTTGGTTTTGGAAGGTGTAGTGTAACCCTCCTTATTGGCCTTGCATACTCCATGCTTCATGCCCCTCATGCTAGCATGTTTTAGCTCTAGTCCATACATGTTTTAGCATCATTTTGACATGCTCTAGGACTGTTTTGGGTTGTCTTGACCATATGGTTCATGTATTGCATAGCTGCAGTGCAATGGGCTTGATTAGCCTTGTGTTTTCATGCCTCTAGCATGCTTCATTTGTGACATGTGCATGATTTGGCATCATTTAACATGATATTTCAAAGCATATATCATTGCCATGTTTTCACATCTTTCACTCTTTTAGTGCTTTTAAGAGTTGTGCATTATTGCCTAGTTGATGGGCCATTGCACGAGCATGCATGTCTTGGCTTTCATGACATCATTTCGTAACATTTTCACCACTGTTTTGGCATGATTTAGGTCTGTCCATATTCAATTTAAGTCCATTGAGCATTGTTTTGCATGCCTCTTGTGAGATGCTCTTTCCTAGCTTTGATGCCTTAAGCTTCCAAACTTGCCATGCATGCATTGTTTGCATGATAGAATCTTGAGCATGCCATCCTAGCATTAATAGAATAGCATGTTGTTTGCATGTTGTTGCATTGCATTTTGTTTACAAGTTATTTGCATGTTGTTTGCATGTGCATGCATTGCATTGTGTTTACATGCCATTAGCATTGATAGGTTAATCATGTTGTATGTGTTGCATTGTGTTTGGATAGGGTGTTAATCCAAGCACGAGAAACGAGGGACGTTTCATACTTGAAGTAGTGAAACGTGCCTCAATTCTCAGTCACTGACCCCGCTCTTGATCATGTATGATAGAGGCGGAGGCTCTTATGTGTTATTTGTGCATTCGTTGACATTGAATTGTGCAAACTTGGCTTCACGGCCATCGTGCATTGCGATGCTCGGTTGGTGGCCCGAGAGTCGATAACCACACCCCCTTGAGCTTAAAAAATGATTGGGAGGGTGGTTGTGCACACATACCTTGCAAATACACTGTTGTGCCCCTTCTTGTTCTCTGTTGCAGCAAACTGGAGTGAGGTAGAAATTTCTAGTCGGCAGACCTGAAAAAGTAGCTGGCCGACCACTTTTTCTGGCCTGCAGCAAGTGGAAGTGGTCTACAGGTGGTCTACACCACCATTAAGTGGTCGGCAATGCTCTAGGAGGTCCCTATGTTGATGTAGAAGCTATTTGGAGGTTTGTGCAGTGTTCTGAGAACAAATGCAAATAGAGGCAAGTTGGGGCATAGAGATGGATTTCCAAACGAGGCGATCGAGCATGCATGCACTTCTCGCCCTGAGAACTTCTTTTTATTGCTTTACTTAGTTGCTTTGCTTAGCTAGCTAATGCTTTGGTTTTTGTACTTAATTAGTTAATGCGCTTAGGTAATCAATTTGTGTTGTAATAACTAATTAGTTAACTATGGTTAGTTAATTAGTTTTGTGATGTAATAAGTAGTTTAATTAGCTTAGATTAGCTAGTTAGCTTATTATTTGGACCCTCCGTCGAGAGTGAAAATTTTGTAATAAGTGTGCGTGAGTGTGTGAATATCTTCCAACCCCACGTCTTTCTCCCTTTTATTTACCAGCTTTCGATGGTTAGTTTTAGGGCATATTTCAATTAGCATCCTTATGCTTGCATACGTGCATCCATTCATCTATCTTGCATGCATCGGGCTCAGCGCATCATACAAACTGCATTGTATTTCAATTCCAATTTGAATACATGTTATCAAGTTGCATTCATATGCCATCTTAGAATAGTTGAGCCTATCTTAGTTGCAATTTGCATGTGTTGCATTAGGCATTCTTGACATAGCTAGGGTCATGCATTGATTTCTAACATAGCTTTTGTTTTGGCTCGGAGTACTAGGTAAGCTTTTACGCTTTAGCATACTGCATGAGATGTGTATGTTGCCATGTATAGCAAGCATGCCATGAGGCTATCTGCTTAATTAATATAACTATATGAATGCCTGTGGATGAAGGCTTTATTGTTTGAATTGGAACAATTCATCAAAACGTGCGTTTTAATCCCACTTGAAGTGGCAAATCACCATGTTTTCTAAAGCCCACTTGAGGGTGGCAAAATCCGCGTCTTAGCCTACTTGCGAGTAGTAACTCCAAACCATTTTCAAAAACAAACATTGAATTGTTTTGTTCCAACTTAGGCGATCTAGTCTAAACTTGTATGTTGTGCACATCACCTAGTAAGGTTAGCTAATGAACCGGAATAAGAACACATATGTTCTCAAAAACAAAATATCATGTTTAGTAGAGGCTGATCTTTGATCGGGCGAGCGGGGGTACTCATTTCAGGACCTTCCCCTCTCGTACCCAAGTCTCGAGCCGAGGTAACTTTGGTAATGACGGATACGTGGCCTTAGGCACAAGTCAGGGTTTCCTAAATTTCCCAAAAACAAAATATTTAGGTGGCGACTCTGAAATCTGGCAAAGCAGTCCTTGTTTGGCGCTTTTTGATTAAAATCGATTTTTCAAAATGATTTTCCGGATTTGGACTCTTTGGTGATTTATCAATCTTACATTGCACTTTATGAGATTAGATTCAGAACCATGACAGGAGTCCGAATTGTAGTAGCTAAGAACCACTATTCGCGCCCTCGCGCGCTGGGTGGAGTTCCAGGCAATCTACAATGTGTGCTATTGAAGTGTTAACAAATGAGTTGTAGTGTCGTTTGGGATTGTTTAGATAACAAGGGACTATATCTATGAGTTGATTAGAATAAATGAATGGAAATAGAATGAGTTATTGATGTCATTATTGATTCGTCATGGAAAGATGTCATTATTGAACTATTATCTAATGCTTATAACTTAGTTAAATTTCATACATTGTGTCAGTCTATCTCTATTGGGCTTTGGCTCACCCTACTTGGGAAAAACATTTTCAAATACAGGGGACATGCCACCTCCAAGGACATAGCTTGGGAGGTTTAGGGGCTGAAGGCTCTATTTTTGTTATGATTTGTTTAAATGTTTATTCAAGCCGATGGCTTTACATGTATAGAGCTTAGGACACTTCTTTTATCGTAACCAAGTGATAACTTGGAAATATGTAAGCCCGTAGGGCATTTATTTTGTTATTGTTAGTCTAATGTTACATGCTATAGATTCAGGATGGATATTTATGAATGTATAATGTATGTAATACCCCTTTGTAATATGAATTCTGATGAATGAAGTACACCATTTTATTATGTCTTTAGATCTTATGAATGGATTTTTTATATTGTATTTTGAGGGCGTTACATTTATTGACTCCAGTGGTGAGTTTAAGTCCTTTAAATGGAAAGAAGGCGCAAACCAAGTGTTGTCTTAGGCATGAAAGAGACATCATACCGTTGGTAATGAACCCCAAAGGGATTAAACCATTAAGCATGACATCTCAATCTCATGCTTTAAACAAACAAGTTGTTTGAATCCCTTTCAAAGAAAAAAAAAACCAAGAAAGGAGGGAGATTGCAGAGGTGATTAAGAGTGATCAGAAGTATGGAAAGCCATAAATAAACACTATCAACTCAAACAAGAAGGTGTCCAAGGCCTAGAACACCAAACTCATGAGAACAATTACACTATAAGCATGCAAAACAAAGCTCAAATGCAACTATCAACCAAAAATAGTGCTAAAACAGTCTAAAAGAAGTCCTAAAACATGCTGGAATTAAGACAAAAATGGCTATATTAATATGATAAAACACAGCACAAGTTAGGCTAGTAGGTAAGACACAAGGAAGGGAGGCTAACCCCTCCAAATTTGGACTTCAAAACATGATTTTGGCCACTAAAATCACTCTGAAAAATAGTGTTTAAAAGCTCAAAAACAGATAGTAAAAGGATGGGAAACACAAGGGTAAAGGCCTCCAAAACAAGGTGCAAAGAATGGTGAACCACCCCTCAACCTTTAATGGCCTTAAAACCCAAGTTTCAGCCCCAAAAATACAGAGTTTTTATGGCCCAAAAATAGTTGGAAAATAGCAAGAATGATAGCAAATAAAACAAAGCAACAACCAAAGCCTTATACCTCTTGAAGAGAAGACCAATCCTAGGCAACAAATCAAGACAAAACACCCTTCTAGGCCTCAAACCAAGCTCAAAAGTACCTCAGCTCAAAGATGAGAAGGTTTGGTTAAGGGTGTATAGGCAAAGGTTAAGGATATGTAGGCTAAAGTGTAGAGATTTAGAGGAGAGAGAGAGAATTGTAGAGAGAGAGAGGAAAAAATTTTCTCTAAAGTTTTTGTAACCTTAAAAGATGAGAGAGAGAGAGAGAGAGAGAGAGAGAGGCCCTCTATATATAGAAAATATGAATTCCCCTCAAGAACATCCAGCCCTACACGTGGGAGCTGATGCATGCATCTGTGCAAACAGCTAGCACAGCTGTCACAAAATATCTACAAAAGACACTAATGGCCGGCAACCAAGAGTGATGGCCGACAGCCCAAAAAGGTGGCTGGTAGGCAACCAAGGGTTGCAGATTTGAAAAACCAAGGGTTAGTCCAAGAACAAAGGCAACGGGGATGTAGGGTTTGAAAGGTTCAAAGTTGTGGCATTCTGCTGAGGACTTCGAGCATTTGGCAAGCATATAGACTCATCATCGGGTGTGCATGCGATGACGTCCAAGTCATATAGGCCATCAAAAATGGGGTGTCTACAGTAGTATTCCTGATACGAAAACAAATGAAAATAGACAGTAATCAATTGTTTTGAGATGATCTCAATTTGGAATCACTAACTTTGGAATCAATATAATTAGATTATAAATCAATTATTTTCAGACTGCCATTTCAGGTATTAAAAAAACAAAAATGGCATAGGGTATAATATAATCAATTTTCCATAGTAGTATCGGGACTTTTAGAGATATCATGATTATATATATATAAATAATAAATAAATAAAAACATACATGCACATAGATAGGACTTTAGAATCTTTATTCGAGTGATGATGTGAAAAGAGATTAATATTATTTTGTCATCTTATTCATGCTCACAAATAGAAAAAAGGTTTAAAAAATAAATTAAAAAAAAAAACAGAACAAAATAATGTAAAATCTCACTTAAGCATTTAAACAAACACTTACAAGGTATTATATAAAATTACAACATAAATACAATAACCCTTTATATTAATGGTGGTGCAAGATATCCTGAACCACTGCCATGGTTTCTCAAAAGTCCTCTTTCGCTTTGTCTGTCGGGCTTTGAATAATGTGGCTCACACAGTGGCTAAGAGATGCTGCCGTGGGGAGACAATTCAGTGGGCGGATCATATCCCTATCCCCCTGTTTGGTTGGTCCATCCTCTTCAAGTGGATGGCTACCCTATTCAGTATTGATGTTTATCCTTTTTTTTTTCTTTTATAGAAAAATGTTTGGTTTTCTTTTTTTTTTTTTTTGAAGGTTTTATTTGGAAAAACAAAAACAAAAAACAAAAAACAAAAACAAAAATTTGTTGAGGTTTGTTAGGTTTTATTCTTGGCAATCCCGTTTGACAAAACTCCTTTCGGTTGTATTTATTTTCGCACTTTTATTTCAGTGAGGCTATGAGTGTTTAGATGCGAATCCAACCCGAATTATGCTTTTCAGAGAAGTTTGTGATGCTAATACTTTCAAAATTGCCTGTCCGCTCGAGCGGATATACCCGCGCTCGAGCGGAGAATCCCTGGTTCCAGCAGTTTTGGTCGCCTGCAAAAGTACTGAGATATGTGATTTTGCACTCGAGCGGGCTTTCTGGCGCTCGAGCGGACCTCTGTTATATCACGCGCATATTTTGCTGAAGCCGCTCGAGCGGGCTGTTGGGCGCTCGAGCGGACATCGCGGGACAGATTCTATAAATTCGCGTGTTGGGTCAGATTTTAGGATTACTACTCCAGATCTTCTTTTTGGTTTCTAGGGTTTATATCTGGGGATACTTTGTGAGTTTTCTTTGATGTTTTATTGAGTATTCAACTCATGGTTTAAAGAGAGTACATCAAAGGTTTTTGTTTGCTATACAAAAGAGAGAGTTGTTCTTCGGTGGATTCTGAAGAATTCGAGCCTGAAGCTTTGGTGGATTCTGGGGTGGCTCATCGTAAAGACAATTCCGAGGTGAAGATGGGGTTGGAAGAGGCACATAGAGGTTGGTTCAATTAGGCATTGTGGATTCGCTAGGTAATTGAGAGTATACCTGTGTAATTCCTTTAAATCTTCTTAGTGGATTGTTCTTGTGGCTGTTGCCCGTGGTTTTTTTATCACAGTTGGAGGTGTCCAATTGTGGTTTTTTCCACGTTAAATCGTTGTGTCTCTTTGTCTTGATTGTTTGATTGGGATTGTTATATTCTGCTTAAAATTGATACATAATCACAAATCAACATCTAGGGGATTTCTAGATTTTTCAAGGTTAACTCACCGAGTTGAGCAAATTTATTAGTTTGTCTCTGAAAGAATGACATATGTCACTTATATACATATTTGTCAATAAAAAATGCTAAAAATTAGGGTTAATTGCACTATTAGTCCCTCTATTTTGGCTATTATGTCATTTTAGATTTTGTAATTTCAATTGAATCGATTTTAACCTTGAATTTTTTATTTTGTCTCAAATTGATCCAATTGATAGCATTTTTTTTATGACAAATGCAACGTGTCATCGTTTTAGAAGTAAAACAAAATACTTGGTCAATTCAGTGACTTAACCTTAACCAATCTAATGAAAATTTTCTATGAAAAGACCCTAAAAATGTTATCAATTCAACTAAATTGACGTAAAATCTAAAATTAAGTGTCAAGACTAAGTCAATTGAAACTATATGGAACAACAAAATGTAAGGATTATTGATGTAATTTACCCAACAATTTGAAATAAATTGAGATAAATCCGTAAATTCAGAGTCAAAATCAAGTTAATTAAAATTACAAGGACTAAAATTCAAGAAACTTTATCATTGTACAAGAAAGCAATTTGAAATTTTATTTTTCCTGTTAAGTCATATCAAGCCATTGATTAATTTTATACATGTGGCAAGTATAGTTAAAAAAACATATTATATTGATTTTAATTTATTTGTTTTTATTTATTTTGTGCATTTTAAAAATTTTGAAAATATATTGTCATTTTTTATTTTTTCAAAAAATGTCATTAGATATATAGCGATCCCGGTTTTCCCTTTCTGTATTTGTTGTATTCCGAACTTGGATTCCGTGGAGTTGGTGGTTGTGCATCTTGTTGTTATCCTTCAATTCCCTATGTTTGAATTTTAGGGTGTGTTGGGCGTGTTTCGAACAGATAGGTTGAGTTTTGGTCTCAACAGTTGTTGCCCAAGATTTTGGGGTTATGCTCGAGCGGGTCATTCTGTGCTCGAGCGGAGTCTCATTTTTGGTCGTCCGCTCGAGCGGGTCTTCTCGCGCTCGAGCGGGATTTACACACTTCCAGTATTTCGTGCCCCTGCAAAACTTCTGTAGGTGTGTTTTTCACACTCGATCGGGTTTTCTACACTCGAACGGGTTGCGCTCAAGCGGGTATCTTAGTGCTCGAGCAGGTAGTGCTTTGTCTGTGAAAGTTCTGGGAAGGGGAAATCTACGCTCGAGCGGATGTATTTTATTCTTGTGTCTTGGCGCTCGAGCGGGCCTTCTTGCGCTCGAGTGTGTCCAGATTTTTGTGCTTCACGCTCGAGCGTTCTATTCTCCGCTCGAGCAGGTCATGCGTATATCAGAGGACGGCTAGGCATTTTTGAATCACTTTTTACACTTCCTCTCTCTCTCGAAAATCGATTTTGAGAGCTCCTTTCTCTAGAAAACACCTTCTCTTTAGGGATTGATCTAGTTAGAGTGTTCTCCTTTCCTTCGGCCTTTGTAAAAAGTGTGTTGATCGTCGATGGCTACATTTTGATCCGAAAAGTTTGGTATTTGGAGCACTTTGAATTCCTTCGTCTTCTTCGTTTGAGCTCTAACTTCGAGGTAGGGATATCCTACTCCATCTTATGAGCTTTGTCTTAAAATTTTGGCATTTTGATATGTTGGGGATCGTTGGGTAATTTTGCGAAGGTTTGGGGTCATTGTGTAATTTTCAAAAGATGGCGTTTCAAACATATAAACCTTTATGTATGTATTATATTGGAAATGGACTCGGTGTTGGTTTATTGATGGAAAACGGAACCTTAGGGTTGGTATTGAGATTTAGGGAAAAGCCCTAATTGTTTCGATAAATTAATTTGTATAATTAATTTTGGAAAAATGAGGCATTGAATAGGAAATATTCAAATTGGAAGTGTATGGGATTAAAGGGGTGTAGTTGGATTAATTTATCGCTCACCTAGACGAAATGTTGATATGTTATCCATTTGGTGCATTTATTTTCTGTTTAGAAATAACAGTTTTGTGCTATCGGTGGAGGATAGTCTTCATTGTTGTAGACAATGCATGATGATTAGGCAAACTAAAACTAATCAATGGAATGTGTCATCGAATATTACGGTTGGAATAATACATTAACCTTATGTATTGATTGATTGTGTATATGATATGTATTTATATACATTGTGTTGTGTGGGAGGAGATAGGGGATGTACTCCACGGTTTAGGGGAAGATAGGGGATGGACCTCTAAATCAGAAGTTGTTTTCCATTGATACAGCACTACAATGTGTATCATATGTGAAGTATGGAAGTGTTTTTGTTATATTGATACAGCACCAAAATGTGTATCCGTCATGATTTTCGAAATTATTTTAGTGATGAGATACTATCTCATTAAATTGTTTGGCCAGGTTCTGAGCCTTGTTTTCAAACTTAAAGTTGAATAAAAAATGGGAACTGAAGTGTAACATGGGTATGATTGTCATGAAACTGTAATATGACATGAATTGGAATATAAGTGTGGACCATCTATCGAATGCTATTATTTTAGTCATTGTTTATAGTTGGTTTAGTATATTTCTACTGGGTTGTGGCTCACCCTAGATGGGACATCATTTTCAGGTACAGGTAGCATGCCACCTCCAAGGACATAGCTTGGGAGGCTTGAGACTGTTGGGTTGTTTTGTGTTTTTGGGTTGTATTACATGTATATCAAGCCAAGGGATTTCTTTGTATAGAGTTAGCACTCTTTTTTGTAACCAAGTGTTGACTTGGAAAGTTGTAAGCCCATAGGGCATTTACTTTTGATGTCAACATGTAATACATTTTGTAATGATTACTTTGATGAATTGTAATTATGCTTTATTCTCTTATGTTTAAGCATGTCAATATTGTATGATTTATGGGTTTATTTTGAGGGTGTTCAAGATAGCTTGGAAAGTTTTCGATTTAGTGGCATTTCTCCAAATGGTATAAAATATTTGTTTATGACACTTTTCACCTAATGCCATAAAAAGTAACTTGCACCTATCTAATTTAGTGACATTTTTAAAAAAATGCCATTGCTACTAAACACTAGTGGCATCTGTTGACAAACGTCACTAAAATAATTTCTTGTGTCATTCTTTTATAAAATGTCATAAAATTGATACTATTAGATCACATTTTTATTATAGTGATGTGACATTTCTTTATTGAAATGCCACTAGAGCTTTTTATGTTTATGGTTCTGTAGAATTCTTCTAAAACATGTCACCAAATATTATTTTTGTGACATTTTTTAAAAACATGCCACTAATGTAGTGTCACTAAAGTGTGTTTTTGTTGTAGTGCTTGATTGTTATGATTCATGGGTCACATTTACCCTTAGTGAAGTTGTCAAATCGATAATCAAATCATGACTCAAATCGAATCAAGAATCCTTAAGATTTAGTACAAACTATAAAAATATATATATTAAATAACTCTATATATGAAATAAATATATATATATATATATGTTGGTATATATTATAAAATACTTCTTACATAAGAACATAATTATATCGTCTAATTGAGAAGACATTGCCTTCTTAGCAAAAGACATGGCCCAAATCCCACCAACTATAGAATTATTAAAAAAAAATTATAACATAATCTCACTTAGCATTCAAAAAATGGACTTAGGAACCATATATAGAGTATAATAAGAAGAATGAATTCAAAGAAATCCTTTGTTTTAAAACCTAAACCACTTCAAAGGTGTGTATGCTTATTGTTCATAAAAAGCTTTACAAATAACAGTTGTAGAACCATTAGGTCTAGCTGACCTGACCCATGTAATATTGAACCATATTTATTTCACTAAAATACGAATAGATAAGTCATGGACAAAAGTTACTTTAACCTTAAACATCCTCAAAAGATGTATTATGACCTTTTTCAAAGAAAAAGAAAAAATTAAGAATTTGTTGGGCTTGACTAGACCTGATTGGATCTTATTGATTTCAAACTCTCTAGTCGCCAAAATTACAACAAATCATACATAGGTATTGGTTATATTCATACTAACATCCACCGAATTTTGGCTTGCCCAAATGGCCCGAATTTGTGCATGTTGGTTGTCCTAACGGTCATCCGACAACAAGCATTACAGGAAATCACACTTTTGCCGACTAAAAATTTAATCGGCAAAAGTTATCTGCGACTAATTTTTTTGGTCGCCACTTTGGTTGCCAATTGAGGGTCAAGAAAAGTAATTAGCGACTACAAATTTTTTTAGTCGGGAAAAAGTTCTATTTGCCCACTAAATTTTTGGTCGCTAAATATATAATTACCGCGACTAATCCACTTTGTAGCTGAAACACTTTAGTCACCAAAAGTGATATTTTCCCGACTAAATATGTTAGTCCCCAATTGTCATATTCCCCGACCAAAAATGTTAGTCGCCAAAAGTGACGTTTGCACGACAAAAACTTTAGCGGGCAATAGACCTATTCGCAACCAAACACTTTGGTTGCCAAAATTAATAATTTTACCGACTAATTATTTGGTCGCCAAATGTGAATAGTGAAACACCGACTAATCACTTGGTCGCCAAAAGAGGAAAAACCAAACCAAATTTTGGTCACAATTCACTTCTTTTTGTTTATCAAAATAGAAATAAAATATAAAAAGAATTCCATTTGACCTGTATGATATATAAAATCCATCCAAACCATTGAATATAACTTATAACTTGCAAGAATCATTCAAACCAACAAAATCAACTAAATCATGAACATCCAACAAAATACATAAATCAGCCAATACTTAACTTGTTTAATTAAAGTCATCAACCATTATAAGTTTTCATCAACAAGTAATTCCAAACTACATAATTGTCCAATTAAAAAGGACATGTAATCTATATAATCATCCAATTCACATCCGTCTAGTATGAAAATTTAAAACATAAATTATCTAAATTTTTATTAAGTTTTAATGTTATAATTTCATCTTCTAAATGTTGATCTTTATTTTGTAAATCTTTAATGGTTTGTTTAATCTGATTAATTTCTTGTTGTAAATCTTATAAGGTAACTTCTTTGTGTTTATTTTTAAATCTTTCTAAGGTTTTAGATGGACTAATAATAGGCTTATCAAACTTAGGTTTATGATTAGTATTGATTAACAAAGATTTTAATTCAGAATCTTCAAGTCTACTAATTAATTCAATAAGAGCAGTTTCTTCTTGATTTTGTTTAGAAAGAACATTAATTTGTTTAACAGGTTTACAACAAACATCATTACATCCTAATTCTATATTATTATCAGAATCTTCACCAGGTGAATTGTAATTAGATGACGTATTAGGATTATCAGAAGAAGAATTACAAACAGATTGATTTAATTGAAAGATTTCAAATAATTAATTTTTTGATTCATCATTAATTTGAAGTTGATTAACTTGATCTTTTAATTTTTGTTTTTCTTTACATTTATTAGAATAATGACCTTTTTTACCACAGTTATAACAAGTAATATCTTTATTAGATTTAGCTTTTGGATGTGATTTCTTGTAATATTTCTTTTTAGGTTTAGCATAGAATTTATCATTTGATTTAGAAGGTGAATAATTCTTTTTATTCTTGTTTGAATATTTGTAATGGGATTTACTATGTTTTTTATGTGTTTTCCTATGGGAAGGTGCAACAGGAGGTAAACCATATTGTTCACAAAAATTACCTAATTCATATTTAGCCTTATGTTTATCTTTAGTAGCTTTTTTGACTGAGTTTAAGATCAATACACATTCTTAATCCTTCTTTTTGAATAGTGCTAATGATATCACCATAAGTTAAATTTTCATATTCAATGATACCAGTAGATTGACTAAGAACATTTCTAATTTTGTGAGCAAACAAACTAGGTAATCCGTTAATAAATTTTTCTTTCCAAAAAGATTTAGTACAATCTTCTCTTAACATAACTCTAGAGGAAAATACATCTTTATATCATCTAAAATCACTTAATTTTGGACAAGTAAGGTTACTAAGTTGATCATGTATGCGAGAATATATATTAGTAGGAGTACCTATGAAATGTCTAACTATGGTATAGATTAATGTGTTAACACCATCAGGTTTGTAATAACCAATAGTTTCATCAAAGATTGGTAAATCATTTTCATCTTTTTGATTAACATGTAAGATTGATTCTCTTTGATCTTCAGTAAGGTATTTTTCCCACCAAGATTTGAGCATACCGGTAAAACCAGAGGTAATTAAAGAAGTAATTTCAGGTTGAGAGTAATCAGGGTAGTTAGTAAGATAACTATTTGCAACCATAGATAAGTGATTTAATTTTTGAAGTATTTGATCTTCACTAAGACCATCAATATTCCATTCGTATAATTTTTTAGCAGATGCAGAAAATTGATTAGAAAGATTAGTTTCTTCATATTGGAGGTCAGGTGGAGTAGGTCGAGAATACCAATTTTTAGTAAGAGTAGTCGGTTGAGGTTTAGGATAGTGGAGTTTATTAAGATTAGAAGATTGAAATTGTTGAGCTAATTGATTAATTTCATTATGAGTTGTATCAGTTTCTGATTGAGTAGAAGCCCTGTCTAAAGGTTGGTTTAGGACAGTAAGACCTTTTTCCTTAGATGGTGAAGCTTGTTCAGAAGTAGTTAATTTAGTGAATAGTTGTTCTATAGCTTTAACAGTAGAAGTATCTTGAGTGACTAAACTATTTCTTTTAGAACGATTACCGGGTAAGTTAATCAAAGGTTGATCTAAAGATTGTTTAGTGGATATAGTGTTAGCAGAATAATTATCTAAATTAGTGTCTAGTTTATCTAATTGTTTACCAATTGTTTTTAAACATTGATTAGTATAATTATTTTGTTCAATAACTTTTTAAATTTCAGGGTCAGTGCCAGGCAATTTAAAAAGAGAGGCTGGGACTTCAGATCCTTGATGTTCAATAATGATATTAGATAAAGGAGGATGACTAGAGCTAACAGTTGTATTAGGAGAAGTTTTCCATTTATGATTTGTGATTGTATTAACCTTTTTGTAATAGTTGTCTAATTATTCAAAGAAAGGAATTTCCATACTATATTCAATCATAAAATCATACCATTTTCTAGTAAGTTTAGATTGTTGAGTAGAATTATATTTAGCACGATAAGCATGTCTTTTAGTCCTATTTTCTTTAGATTTAAATTCAACATGTAATTTATCAAGATCAGGAGCAAAAGATTTACTAATTGTCATTAATTGAGGATTGATTGGAGATATTACTTCGAAATCAGTTTGAGTAGGGGAATTATTTGATTCAGTATCTTCTTCAGGGAAATGTGTGTGAGTAGAGTAAACAGGTTTACTAATTTGAGAAGTAGTAGAGTTATCAATGCCTTTTAATTTAGTATGGGAGGGTTGACCAAGATTAATTTGACTATTTTTTCGGAATAAAGGAGTATTAAATATTTCATCCTCAGTTTCAACATCAGTAAGTATACTAGAAGTACTATGTCTAGAAGATTGATTACGATTAAATTTAATACGGGCTGAACCGTCAGTAAATTGTTGAATATCTTGGATATCTTGACTAGTGAATTGTTGTTGATTATGTTTGTAATTTTCATTGACCATAACCCATTGATCAGGGAGAGTAATATCTTTCCATTCAATCATTTGAGGGATATTTATTTAGTATTATTGTTACTAGTTTGAATCAGCAATGTTTTATCCTTAAGACTTTTAGGTAAAGCTTGAACATTTAAATTGGTTTTAATAAATTTATAATGGACACGATAAATTAAAGCAATATTATGAGTTTTTTGTTTCATATTAGTAAATGAACCATTTAATTGAATATTTAAAGTTAATGCATCTAATATGTGTGGATCTCTAAGGCTGAGTGTGAAATCGAGAAAATAATTAAAATGAATATGTCCTTTGTGAAGACCAGTTTCTACCATACCCATTAAACTATCATTATAATCAATAAAATAAGCATCTCTTAAACATAATAAAACAGAAGCATTTTTACCTTGTGGAGTTAATGGTTTGATTCTAACTTGAATTAATCCTAAATGTATAAAATTGTGACCAGTTTTTAAATGATGTTTAATAGTGTTAGCATCAAATAAGTGACAGGTTTCTGTAGGCTTTTCTAAAGCATAAACTTGTTGTAATGTTTTAACATGCAAATTAACATTAAAAGCAGATTGGAAAAACGTAGTTTTATAAATCTCTTTAACTGATAATTTCGGTACGTTCCAACTTATATCCAGTTTATCATTTTGTATTTCTAATTCTTCTTCATTAATTACTAATCCTTGATTAGGTATTGAGGGCAAAGTTGTTGACCTAGAACTGACTAAAGAGTTACTTCTAAATAATCGACTCATTTTTCTTTAATTAAACTGTTTTACAGGAATCTTAATGCATTGTCTAAATTTATCATGTTTTCACATACTAGGCTTTCACACATACCCATTTCGGAGGACCCCTAAAATCCAACACTGCCTAACCAAAGGACTGACCAAGGACAGGGACGAAGATTGGGTGGCTAGTAACAAAGTGGAAAACACAGATATAAATTTGACAGATTAAGATTACTGGAAACAGATTAACATACAAAAAATAGAGTTAACTCAACAAAAGTAGCAAAGCAGTAAGCAAGAGATAGCAACATAACTTGGCTTTGATAGCAAAGGGAAAATTAAACACTCTAAATCCCTGATTAAGCATACTGCTCGTCGCATTGCCTTTCTCAAATCAACCTATTTACCTACTAAAAGAGCCTAGTACATACAATTTCATCTAATTAAAGCTCAGAAACAACAACTTGCTCATTATATTAATTGTTTACATGAACATACTGATCAATTAGATATCCTTAGTGGATGCTAATTTATCTCCTCTATTTCACAGATGTCTCATCCATGGCCTCCTTCCAAAGCCTTGGTCCCATCTAGTCAACCGTTTGTTCCTCCTCCTTTGGAGTTAGTCACCAAATACCATCCTGTTGAATTGCTTAACCGTTACCAAATTCTTGGTAACATTCCTAAACCTAGTTATGCATCTGCTTTGGCTACTGATGCTTTTCCTTCATCTAGTCAAGCAGTTACTCTATACCCTCCTAATCCTATTAAATCAGCTCGATCTGATTATGTTAATCCACCACTACTAATCTCTTTTTCAACGAACCTAGTCACCCAAAGAGTCATACTGTTCATGATCTGGTTAAATCTTATTTTCCTCCTGGGTGGCATTTTATTCCTCTCCATCCAGAAAAAATAATTACTTTCTACAAAGACATCGTGTTCAACCATCAGTCAATTGTGATTAGACTCATTTATGATCGTACTTACACAAGTAAAATTGTGTACCATTCACTTTATGTTCACAACTTTGTTTCTCTGGTTGATTGGGGTTCTCCTTATCAACTACGAGATTTGCCTGGTCATTCAATTCAATGCAATTACTATGATTACATTGATGCTTGGTTCAAAGTCCTCTTGTATCAAAATGAGTCAAACAGTCACTCTTGGTTTCTTCAATTTGATCAAAAGTTCAAATCTGAGTTACCTACCTGGTTTCTGCGATAGCAGACTTAGTATGGCGTCATTTCAGAAATCTTCCCATCAGTCATTATGGATCAAGTCAACTATTTTTCCACTATTTTCTCATTCACTCCTCAGTAAAGGAAATTCCCTCCATTACTTATTTTTATATCTAAATACAAAATCCCTTGGATATTCAAATGGCAATATGGCATTTCTGATGATGTTATTTACCGGCAACACATGGTTAAATGGTGGGATAATTTCAAGATTCCACGAATTGTTGCAATTGTTCAAACTGAATTCCCAATAAACATTCATGCCCCTACACCTGCCATGATTAAAGCTCAGCAAAACCCAACTGCTCCATTAACACAAGGAAGCCAACTTCCTCCAGTCAATCTTGGAAGCCCATCATCCAGTTCTTCCAAGCCCAAGTCATCCAAATCAAAGATTAAATCCAAGATTAGATATATAGAATCCAATGACTGAATTAAAGATTAGATATATATATCATCCAGTTCTTCCAAGCCCAAGTCATCTTCCATACAAGTGTATGGAGGATCTTTGAAGCTTCCAAGAGAAGCTTTGGCCTCTCTTCTCTATAAGAGAGGCCCTTCTCTTCATATCTAAGGGTTAGACATTTTTTCTTAAGGCTCATCACCTCCCTCCTCCATTGTTACTATTCAAAGCTCCAAAACCCTCACTTTCTTGGTCCATTTGCACTACAACCCTTAGTACCACACCTCCATCATCCATTCTAGCATCTTGAAAGCCATTTGCAGAGGTTGAAAGCTCACCAACTTGGTCCAAAAGCTGCTGGAGGTCGGCTCTTCAAGGGTAAGTCCTCATTTCCCCCATTTTTGCATTATTTTTCCCTATACCTTAGCTCCATTTGAAAGCATTTTCGAGCCTTGGTGTAAACTGAAAATAGTCATATTTTGAGCTCCTCTCCATGTTTGTTCAAGAGAACGTTTCTATTTGAGGCCTCCTACACCCTTGCATGCTTTACCCCTCTTTGTAGGCCTTTTTTTTGCATCATACTTTAGCCTTAGTTGTGAACACTTTCGAGATTTGCTATAAACTGTAAAGTGACTTATTTTGAGCCTTTCTTTAACTTTGTTTGAGGGCACTTTACTTTTTGAGGTCATTTACTTCCTTGTTTGTTCAAACTCTCTTTCAGGGCTATTTTTGCATCCTATTTTAGCCTTACTTGTGAACATTTTTCGAGATTTTTATAAACTAGAAAAAGTCTTGTTTTGAGCTCCTCTTCCAGTTTGCTTAAGGTCCCATTTATTTTTGGGGTCATCTTCCCCCTATGCATGCTTCATCTCTTCATGATTAAGGCAATGCATTAGAGCACTTGCATTGGCCATGGTTTGGCCTCTTAGACACTGAAATCCAGTGAATTTTCAGTGGCTTAGATGCATTTTTTAGGGCCAAAATTAGAGGGGGATGACCCCCTCTCTCCTTGTCTTGTTTGGGGATCTTTTGGGCCTTCCAAAGGGACCCTATTTTTCATGCATCGAGGTCTTGTTTCAGGCCTCATTTTGTGAGTTTTGGGCTCTGCCTTAGGTCTGTCCGGGGCCCTTTTGATCATATTTTATGTCTTTAATGCATGTGTAGAACAATTCCATTCAAGGCCTTTTGAGGGGGCCTTTCATCGTATGCTTCCTTGACTGATTTCAGGGCCAATTTTGTGAGTTTTAGGGCTGTCATAACTCTCCAGAGTTGGTTTGGTCATGCTAAGTGTCTATCTTATATGTGCTTAACAACCCCTTGAATGGCCTTCCAAAGAAGCCCCTCATTTTTGCATGCATTGGCTGCATTTCAGTGATTATTTGAGCATATTTTGGCATGTTTTATTCACTGTTTTTGGCTGGTTTGATGAGTTCTCATTTGCTTCATATACATGCCATGTAAACCATGCTTGCTAGCCAATGTTGCATGCTATTTTAGACCATCATGTTAGCATCTTTTGGCCATGATTTAAACTGGAAATGTGCATGTTTTGGGATTGCCTTGGCTCTGTCTTTAGACTTCATGATCAAGTAATGCTTTCTTAGTATACTTGTGGTTCAATGCATTGGATTATTTTTGAGTTTCGGGACTTATTCCATGCATCGGGTGCCATATTTCCATGTTTTGGGACAATTTAGCATTATGTTTCAGTGCTGAAAATTACATGTTTGAATGCCATGCTTCCTCCTTGCCATGTTTTGGTAGAGTGGCATTTAATGCCTTAGGTTTGGTCCTCGGTTTGCGTGTATGTGTGCACGCATTTCGGTTGTCTCATTTTCATCTAATGGCCACTGATGTGAGTGTGGTTGAGGTCCACTCATGTTGGTGTAAGTCCATTATGCATTGTGTATGCCTTTTTTAATTCATAGCATTGCGTATGCTAGGTTGCCTATTAGAGCTTTGTGTATACCATGTTACATCGAGCATTGCGTATACCATTTCATAGCATTGAGTATGCTAAGTTGTATGTTAGTTGCATTGTGTATGCCATCTTATTTGCATTGTGTTTGGGATAGGAGTTAGCCCGAGCATGGGAAACCAGGTACATTTCGTACTCCGAGTGACGGAACGTGTCTCAATTCCCTGTCACCGACACTCCGGATTACCCATGATGGAGTTTAGGTCTTGTTGTGTTTTCATGTGCATTCATCTGATATTGAGTCGTACAATTCGGCTCTTCGGCCATCATGTATCGATATGCCTGATTGGTGGCACGAGGATCGAGGACTACACTCCCTGAAGAGTAGTCATGCATACATGTGTGAAATACTTTGCCATGCCCCTTTTTTGCTCTCTGTTGCAGTAAATTAGAAATCAACGGCCTTCCGGAGCGTTGCACAATATTCCAAAAACAATTGCGAACAGAGGCGAATCGGGGCATCGCAATGGATTTCTGCGCCGGGCAACTCAAGCATGCATCTCCCATCATTCGGAACAGAGCTGAGGCAGTCCATAGGCTTGCATGCTGATTTATCGCTTTCCTAGATTAATTTGTTAATTAATTAGGGTTTTGTAATATTTAATTATTTATTTCGGACTGTATATTATTTATTCGGACCCTCCGAGCGAGGGCACAATTGTAATAAGTGTGCGTGTGTGTGACGTATGTCTTCCAACCTCACGTCTTTCTCCCTTTTATTTACCAGCTTATGATGGTTAGATTAGAGCATGTTTCAATTAGCATACAGTATGATAGCATGTTTGCATTCATTCATCTGTCTTGCACGCACCGGGCTCGGCGCATCATACTAACTGCATTTGTATTTCAATTTCGAGTTGAATACGTGTTAGTTGTAGCATTTCATATGCCATCTTAGAATAGCCGAGCCTATCTTAGTTGCATTTTGCATGTGTTGCATTAGGCATTTCTGTATAGTTAGGATCATGCATGGATTTCTAACATAGTTTTTGTTTTGGCTTGGAGTACTAGGTAAGCTTTTATGCTTTAGCCTCCTTGCATGTGTGTGAGTGACTGCCATGATAGCATGCTTAACATGAGGCTATGTACTTATATGATATAACTGCCTGAATGCCTGTGGGTGAAGGTTGGGTTATTTGGATTGGAACAATTCATTGAATGCGAGTTTTAAGCCCACCTGAGAGTGGCAAATCATCATGTTTTCTAAGCCCACCTGAGGGTGGAAAATCCACATTTTAGCCTACTTGCAAGTAGCACCATCAAACCATTTTCAAATAAACAAACATGAAATGTTTTGATCCAATTCAGGCGATCCAGTCTATACTTGTATGCTGTGCGCATCACATAGTAAATCTAGGCTAATAACCGGAATAAGAATGCATAGTGTTTTCAAAATTAGATATCATGGTTAGTAGAGGCCGATCTTTGATCGGGCGAGCGGGGGTGCTCACGAAGTGACCTTCCCCAAGCGTACCCAAGTTCCTGAGCCGAGGCAACTTTGGTGATGACGGACACGTGGCCTTCGGCAACGAGTCAGGGTTTCCTAAATTTCCCAAAATAAAATATTTACGTAGCGACTCTGTATCTAGCAAAGCAGTCCATGTTTGGCACTTCTTTCAAAAAATCTTTTTCCAAAAACTATTTGTCGGATTTGGACTCTTTGATGATTTCATCGGTCTTGCAGTGCACTCTGCGAGATTAGATACAGGACCGTGACATTGAGTCCTGAACTGTAGTGAGCCCAATGAACAAAACGGGGGGATTTCCCTCCCAGGATGTTCAGGGATGTCTACAGTTTCTGGCGACCCCGCTGGGGATTTAGAGAACTTGACTCGAACTCATGATATCTGGTTTTGACTACACTTATGTGTTTCTTTGCATTTCATGTGCATTGGTGCACCTAGGACACTGTGTCTGCCATCTGCTATTCCTGAACGGTTTGCTGGAGGCTTGCTTTGTCAAAGCATGCCATAAGGCTGACCGGTTGCGGGCTCTGCCAGTATGGGAACACAAACCCCGGTTTTTACCGAGGCACCCTTTTGACCATTCGACCTACTGCATATTCGGAATCCATAGTGACCATTCCAAACTAGGACAGGTTGCTTACCCGCTGATAGGTTGTTAGAAACCGCTGCGTGCGTAGTGAAACCCTAGCTCCTGACAAAATAGGACAGGGAAACCCTACCCCCAACATAGGGATGTTTTGGCTCTCTTTGCTTGCTATGTGCTTTTAGAGTGCGTCTCTACAGGGAATGCATGTATCAGTTTGCAAGTTTGAGTATCAGGCCTGTGGGCATCAGGATCAGTATTTGGGGAATCAGTTTTTACCTGAGGGTATCAGTTTACAGGCAGAATTTTGGGGCAGAATTTAGTAGGAGGCACAGTCATCCTAGTATGCTCATATCTATTTTGGCAAAAATGGGCTGGATGTTGCATGTTTTCTCTTTTGCTAGGGTAGTCTTGGAACCGTAGCTTCAGAAGGCTCTGATATCCCCCGAGTACATTGGACTAGTGATGATAGACTTTATTAGATCAGAAATTCAATTTAAGGGCAACCAGTGTTCTTTCGCTGAGGCAAGGCAAAGAAAGGCCAGTCGGGGCTCACCGGTTCATCTGATCCGTCAGTCGCTAGTCACATCACCTTTGTTCAGACTCAGCAGACCGTGATGGCATAGGGTTCGGAAGAAATTGTGGCCGTGATAGTAGTGTTAAATCAGGGAACTGCCATGCAGGCCGAGACCAGTATTGAAACGCAACGCCCATCTGGGGCATCTGCCTCACATCCAGCTTTGGGACCCCAGCCGAACTTTGACCCACTTCCGCCAGCTGAAGATTTGTAGGGTCCAGATCCTCGAGAAGGGTTGGCTCAAGCCCGAGTTTTTAGACCCCTGGTGCAGCCTAATGAGAGGCTTTATCCCCTTGATGTTAATGAGCTGGATCTGACCGCAGTGAAAATTGCAAACCTTGAGAAGCAATTCAAAAAGATACATGGCCTTAACTCCATTCCTGACATTGAGGATGGGTACACCGAGGCTGTCGTACGACTCCCAGACCGATTCAAAATGCCACATATTGACCGTTTCGACGGGGTCTGGAGATCCTATGGTACATATCCGGCTTTTCTTGGATATCCTGAAGCCGATGGGTCTGACTAAGCCACAGAAACTCTCTCTGTATGGAAGAACCCTGTCGGGTGTAGCAGCCACTTAGTATACCAAGTTAGAGGATACAGTGAAGCAAAAATGGGAAGAACTGGCTGAGGCCTTTGTCGATCAGTATTCCTACAATACCCAAGTTGAAATGACCATCCAAAAGCTTGAAGCAACTCACCAGAACCCAATAGAGCCTTTTATGGAATTCGTTGCGAGGTGGAGAGCAAAGGCAACACAAATGACAGATCGTCGCCCTTCTGAGAGGGATCAAGTGCAGATGATGGTGCAAAACCTCGAGCATGATATGTTGCAAAAGTTTATAGTCGCTCCACTATTCACTTTCAAAAGTTTGCATGAACTGGGGGTTCAGATCAAGAATGCGCTCAACAGTGGGATCATTCCCAGAACAAGTGAAGCGACAAGGAGGGTGATTTCAAGGAGTGCCAATGCTGGTAGTAGCGCTATTCCCAAACCCGCAAAAATCAATACAATCGCCACAGCCAACCCTTTTGCCAATCCAAGCCTACAAACCGCCGGCCCAGTCCGAGCTTAGGGCAGAACTTTCACCCCTCTCTATATGAGCCTGACTAGCACACTAAAAGTCTTGATGGAAAGAGGGTATCTCAAACCCCTCGATCCTCAACCTCTGCCTGACCCACTCCCAGTCAGACATAACCCCTCCAAGTACTGTGTGTACCATCAGCAGCACGGTCATGGCACCGACCGTTGCTACTGCCTTCGTCACGAGGTCCAAAATCTCATCAACAACTAGACAATAGCTCCACCTTTAGACCCCAATGACCAAGTACCTCATCCACATCTCAATCTAATCCATACACTGGCCGTCCCTTACAACCCCAGCATATACATCACCCCGGTCCATCTATCCAAGCTTGAGGTGTTTATCCCAGAAAGCATGGACTTATGCATGATGGGTGCATCTGAACCCTAATCATCTCAAACTTGTGAGCCCACCACTTCTGAGTTGATGAGAATGATCGAAGATCTTTAGAGAACTGTGGCAGACTTAGCCTTTGGAATTTTGGCTCCATCATCGACCACATCACAGGCTAGAAGTTTCAATCCAAAAGGCTCCTTAATCTTGGAGCAAGCTGCAACTGAAAAGGGCCAACCTGAAGCCATCTCAGATCTGGGTGTTGGCGTGTCGATAACAACTAGGCTCCACTCGGATATAGCAACCCGATCCTTTGATAAAGTGGAGGCCAGTGGTAAGAACAAGGTAGGGGTAGACATTGATCCCCATGAACACCTCATGTGGGCTGTTGAGGCTTTGAAAGCCGAAGGACTGAACAAACATCAAGTGATTGCAGTTGTTGCAAAGGCTGTGGATACTTTCGTCACTCAGAATGAGAACAGTTCGAAGCAAGGGGAAAATCGAGAGAAGGGCCGTCGTACTAGAAACGATCCTGTTAGCTCTAATCCTTCACTCGGAAGAGATCAGCAAACTAGGCCAACACCTTCCAATCCCTTTGCTGGTGTGTCCAGCAAAAATCTACAAATCTTGAAGTACCAACCCCGAGGTCGGAGGGTCTTCCATGCCCTCTATATGCCTTTGTCCAAAGCTCTCCAAATCTTTGTTGGACAAGGCCATCTCAAACCCCTTGAGCCTCAGCCTCTCCCGAACCCTCTTCCGGCTACACATGATGCTACTCAGTATTGCGCGTACCATCAGCAAACTGGCCATACTACCGACAAGTGCTTTCGTCTTCGCCACGAAGTATAGGATCTGTTTGACAATGAGGTCATCCTCCCGCCGAGCTCAGCAAAGTCTATCGGCACTGGATCGGTGAACTTGGGGGATAATGTGAGTATGTGATCAGGGGATGAACCACCTGCGGGTGGCGCTCGACTTACTCCAGATGTGGCGTATGGCACACACTGTTTTGAGCATTTGCGAATGCTAGTTTCTGACTTGGGTATTTAGGTCAGTTTTGTTGTGTTGTTTTGAGTCTGTCTCTTTGTTTTGAGTCAGTCTTTTTGTTTCGGGTCTGTCTTGTTGTATCGAGTTAGTCCTATTTTGTTAGAGTCAGGTGATTCCGGGGGTGTTACCTCGGGCATCATTATTTTGTTTTGTGTCTGTCTTTTCACTTTCTTTTGAGTCTGTTTCTGACATGGAGCCAGTTACACCAACAGTTATGAATGAAACAGCAGTGGTTTTTCATGCTTTTGTGCTTGCTTCCGTCTTGTGCTAGTTGTGCCAGAAAGTTTGAATGAAACGGCAATACTTTTCACCTAATCTTCTGCACCCAAAATCATTGCATTGACCTAAGTTTTTCAAAGCTTTTTGAACACTGCGGTGAAAACGAAGAGGAAGGAATTCCTCGGGTTTTGCAAAAATTTGATCATTTGAGAGAAAGAGAGGCATGCTAAGCCTTTAATGATCGAGATCATGCTTGTTAATGTGAATACTGAGAACGATCCTGGCTTGATCTAGATTGATCCCACACTGTCTTCAGTGCGAGCGACTAGTCATTTTCTTAAAAGATTTCAAAAAATGTTTTGCGCGATCCTGCGAAGACTTGTGTGAAATCGCTCTTGAGATTGTGCAGCCTAGGATCGCTCTCAGCCTCGAGACTCGACCCCTCATTTTCAAACCTTGGACTTAAATTCAGAATGGTCAATGGTCAACCATCAAAGGAGGCCTGTGTGGCCATATTTGAAGCCGCCCTCGAACCAGGGGCAAGAAAAGTCAGATCAAGGAGATCAGATGTCGCCAAAAGAAGCTTGCAAAGCTAGATCAGAAGTACCCCTCGAACTAGGGGCAAAAGAATTTCAAATGTGCTCGAAGAGTCAAAGATAAAGATCAGCGAAAATGCCAAATCCCAGAAGGGAGAAAAGAAGAAAGTATTGGTGAAGGACAACCAAGTTCCAATCCACAACACTAGGGGCAAATTCAGCCCCCCATTGGATGGACTCCTGCATCATCAGCGAACAACAGCCATTCTCCTGGATTCAGATGGCTTCGAGATCTCAAACCATTCTATATGGACAAAAGCTACACTTTTACCCTTGAGAGGCTCGCTGGGCCGAAAATCCGGAAGGGTGACCCAGGCAAAAATTAGAGCAAGAAAAGAAGGAAAAGAACAAAAAAAATGAAGAAAATGCAAAAAATGAAGAAAAAATTGAATTGAAAAAAAAAAGAAAAGAAAAAAAATTTGGAAAGAAAAGAAAAACAAAGCTCGCAAGGTTGAAAACCCGGACGGGCGGCCTTGGCAAAAGTTAGAGCGCCAAAGGAGAGGTTAAATACCCGAGTGTACCTTAAGCCCGAACTACGTAAGGCTTGATTCCCATCTTTGGGATACGTAGGCAACTTCATTCTGAAGTCCAGCCACAAAACACTTCAAATTCGACAATGTCCATGTGATGGTTCTGATCATCTTCTGTATCCGAGAGTCTGGTTGTGTTTGTCGCTCTGAGGACTGACTACAATGTGCTGCGGTGCCGTTCAAACAAGGGGCAACTTTCTGTTGCCATACAATGTGCTGCGGTGATACTCAAACAAGGGGAAACTTTTCGTTGCCATGCAGTGTCCTTCAGATGAGGAGCAGTTTGCCATTGTTATGGATCTGAGGTTGTGCATCTCAAGAGTAGGTTCCGTGCTTGTTGAGCAGTGACCATTTGCAAAAACAGTTTTTTGAAAATTTTTACTGAGGTTGACTAATTTTCTCAAAAATTATTCCATCTTTTTCTAAAACTGGACCTTTTGCTTGGATCCAAAAAAGAAAAATTTTCAGTGCTCATAACCTAACTTGCATGATTTCAAATCAGAAAATCGAACAAGCATGTTAATCTAACCCTCATTTTGGTTAAAATTGTTTTAGCAGAAGCCAAAAATAAAAAATGGTCAAAATGATGAACTAGGGGCACAGTTGAGTCAGGTGTTCTGTCTTTTCCCCCATTGTCAACATACTTGCCAGAAAGGGCACTCTACTTGCCAAAAAGGGCACTGTATTCGCCAGAAAGGGCACAGCAGAAGCTGACCGCAAAAGGGCAGAAAGGTCTCACATCCTCCAAGCAACGAGGTATCAAGCCAAGTGCGAAGCACGAACTAGAATGGGGCAAGATATTCCACTCCCTCATCTGGACAGATCTGATCACGCCCAAATTCCCCAGCAGAGCATCGTCAACTGATGTCAGCTGAAGATTTGCTACACACCCAGTTATAACGCAATTCCTCTGTGGGAGGAATTCACTAGTTGTGCGCAGAAGTTAAAGAATCTAGCTGAATGCTAGGAGCAAGAGCCCGCAACTTTCTGTTTATCCATCAACTACCCAGGGGAGGGATGAAAAAAAAAATGAGAGATTAAAGAATAGAGAGATGTGCGCTCAGAGAAAAAGTGAGGAAAAAGTTTTGTGAGAAAAGCCAAACCTGAGAGCCGAGTGATGTGAGAATCACAAATAAGAAAGGGTGGGAAATAATACCCGGAGAAACTGGCTCCTCGTGCACTGAGAGGTCTCTTGCCTTTGTAACACAACTGAGTGTTGTGTTTCTGTGTTTTGTTTGTCTCGATTCTTGTTTTGAGTCGTTTGAGTGTCAACAGATGTGTTTAGGTCATTTTACCTTGTTTTTCCTTTGTTAAGTTGTGTTTAGGTTGTTCTACCTTTGTTTTCCATAGTTGAGTTGTTTTGACTGTGGTCAATTGTAGGCTTAATACCCGGTTGAGAACCCTTTTCTCATTTCAATTTCAAAAATCGTTTTGTGCTCAGAGTGCCGTGTCGTTCTCCACATTTGTGCAAAACAAGATTTTGTTCTTTCAAAAGCTGCAAGGTTCAACCCAGGTCATGTGAGAACAGCAAAACAAGGACCTATCTGAAGCTATTTAGGGTCCGAACTGCAAAGCAAAAGAAAAGAGGGAAAGTTTGGAGCATCTTAGTCTGTTTCAACTTCGACAAATTCCGAGACTGCACTCCAGGTGCACCTTCTCAGGCCTTGCCATTTCCCTGGAGTATAAGTGTATCTCGACCCCAAGTGTAAGCCTGCTTCGAGTCAGAATGGCAGTCCAAGCAGCACCCGAGGGTTTCACATGCAGATGTTATCTCTCGCTAATATGAACAGGGTGTGCCCTTTTTGAGCTAAGTGTGTTACAAAGCCCTCCGAGAGATAAATCAGAAGCACCAGAGTACATGTTTGATGCCCTTCCATTGCATAGAATGTACACTTTCATATACACTTCTGTTACATGCGTGCCGCGCATCGTTATGATTCATGCATAGAATATGCTTGCTTTCGATTCTACATAGAATATGCTTTCAATATTGCATGGAACGTGCTTTCAAAAATTGCATAGAGTATGCCTGCTTCATGCATAGAAAGTGCCCCCATATTTGCATAGAAAATACTCGTATCTTTTGCATAGAAAATGCACTCTTCCATACTTGCATAGAAAATGCACCTCATTTGCATAGAACATGCATTCACTCGCACTGTCTTGTGCACTTACACTTTGTATCTTACTAGCACTGTCTTGTGTATCTTGTGGTTGTATCTCACTCGCACTATTTTGTGCATTGCATATCAATCGCGCTGCTTAGAGTGTCGCACTGTCTTGTGCATTTCAAAATCAATCACGTTGTTTAGCGTATCGCACTGTCTTGTGCATTTCAAATCACTCGCCCTGTTTAGCGTATCGCACTGTCTTGTGCATTTCAAAATCAATCGTGCTATTTAGTGTATCGCACTGTCTTGTGCATTTCAAATCACTCGCGCTGTTCAGCGTATCGCACTGTCTTGTGCATTTCAAATCACTCGCGCTGTTTAGCGTATCGCATTGTCTTGTGCATTTCAGCGTATCACACTTTCTTCTACATTTCAAAATCAATCGCGCTGTTTAGCGTATCGCACTGTCTTGTGCATTTTAAATCACTCGCGCTGTTTAGCGTATCGCACTGTCTTGTGCATTTCAAAATCAACCGTGCTGTTTAGCGTATCGCACTTTCTTGTGCAGTTCAAATCACTCGCGCTGTTCAGCGTATCGCACTGTCTTGTGCATTTCAAATCACTCACGCTTTCTTGCACATCGCACTATTTTGTGCAGTTTATCACTCGCGCTCTCTTGCGCATCGCACTATTTTGTGCAGTTTATCACTCGCGCTCTCTTGCGCATCCACTATCTTGTGCATTTCATTACATGCTCTCTCTCATCTTGCATAGAAAATGCTTGTAGCATTTGTCAGTGCATTGCGTCGCACTATTTTGTGCACCTTACTTGCATTGTGCATGCATTTTATCGCGCTATCTTGCGTACCTTACTTGCACTTATTAGTGCATTGCATCGCATTATCTTGCGCACCTTATCTGTATCGCACTATTTTGTGCATTCACCATGCTCGTACTGTTTTGTACACCTTTAGCATCGCACTATTTTGTGCATCTTCTTAGCACTGTTTTGTGAATTCACTCTGCATCACACTATCTTGTGCACATTGTATTTTTGCATCATTCGCACTGTCTTGTGCACTCCTTGGTCTAGGAGACCTTAAATCCTCTAAAGGTGCAATTCCTTTGGTGTTTGTCGTGCCCGAACGACTTCCAATGGTCTGGTATAGCCACCTGCCTGTGTTTGCGGTGAGTTCCTAGGAGACCAACTAAGACGGTGGAAACTAGAGTTCGAATGGCTCATGCCTAGAACGCAAAGGTTTGGGATTTTCGAGACTAAAGTCTGGTTTAAATAGCCAGGGGTATATCCTCGGCTTGAAATCTGTATGGCAGCCCCATAGATTAAGATAGCATATGTATGCGCCTCAATTCTGGATATTGAATCAACCGAGTCTGTCACCCTGTTGGAGAATAGGGAAAGCTGCGACCATAGTCAGGGAGAAAAGTAGTACCTGTAATTCAACTGAGAAGAAGAGGAAGATTCCCACATCAGCATGAGGTAGGACATTGCCGAGGTAAGTCATTGCCAATTGCCCCCATAAGGTACCTCTTTTTTCCTAGCTATCACATTGCATTTTAGTCATTACAGTGTATCGCATAAATCCTGAATTTTCAAACTGGCTTCGCTTAGCGTATAAGTCTAATTTTCAAAATGGCTTCGCGTAGCGTATAACTCCAATTTTCAAACCGGCTTCGCGGAGCGTATAAGTCCAATTATCAAAATCTTTCTGCATATCATTTTACATCCTGCCCCTAAACTACGCTGGTTTGATTCCTTGCAAAGGGATACGTAGGCAGCCTGCGGGCGCAACCATTTATTTGTCTATACTTTGTTTGTTTGTCCAAGTCTTCGGCCTTGTCAAAAATGGGTCGTCTCTGGGCTTTGACATTCACTCCCGTCACTTCTTGACTTCCGAGTTCTGTCAAAGAGGGGCAACTGTAGACACCCCATTTTTGACCGCCCTTAAGACTTGGACGCAACTGATGGTTTACTTGATGGAGAAAGGTGTGCAGGGTAAAGGGTCGATTTCTTCGGCAAGAGGAGAGTCAAATCTCAACTTCATACCCCTTTTTTGGACCAAAACAATCTTGATCAAAAGATTTTAGACCTTAAAACCCTCTCTTTCAAAACGTTTTTGAAATCAAATTTTTACAATGTTCCGAGGCTTACATTTTGTCAAATGTTGCGCTTTTCGGTAAACCGAGCAAGGACAAAGTAGAAATGAACGAAAGAGAGATGAAATCTTTGAAAAATCTTTCAAAACACCTTGTCTAGGGGTTTGGAGTTGAAGAAAAGAGGAGAAGAGAAAGCAAAACTAGTTTGGGAGAAGTTCGGCATGAATCCGAATAGCACCAAATCTACGCGGCTCCACCGAAACGGGCATAACTCCTTGCACAGGAGGAATTTTAATGCGAGGTTGGCGCCATTGGAAAGATAACTTTTGGGGCTTCAATGTGGCCACATGGAAAACCAGAAAATCAGATGGCCGACCAGAATTTTTGATCAAAAGTTGTTCAGCATGAATCAGGGAAGGAGAGAAAACATCTATGCGGCTTCACCGAAACGGGCATAACTCTTTGCACAGGAGGAATTAAGATATGAGGCCACCACCGTTGGAAAGATTACTTCTGGGGATTCATTTTTCACTCAAGAATCTCCTAAGGACAAGTCCATGTGGGGGAGATATGGTTGGTTGAAGTCTGTTTGGACCGAATCTGCGCGGCTTCACCAAAACTGGCATAACTTTTTGCACAGGAGGAATTTTAATGCAAGGTTTGCGGCATTGGAAAGCTAACTTCAAGGGCTTCATGGAAGACCAGCTTTGGAGCTTGAACCTTTTGACCCCTGGTCGGCCGACCAAGGGGAGTGGCCGGTCGGCCACTTGAACTGGTCGGCCTGCTTATTGCTTTCGCCCTTTCTGAGTGTAATCCAGCTGTGCCAGCTGGAGACCATTTAGTGCATCTTCCATACAAGTGTATGGAGGATCTTTGAAGCTTCTAAGAGAAGCTTTGGCCTCTCTTCTCTATAAGAAAGGCCCTCCTCTTCATATCTAAGGGTTAGACATTTTTGCTTAAGGCTCATCACCTCCCTCCTCCATTGTTACTACTCAAAGCTCCAAAACCCTCACTTTCTTGGTCCATTTGCACTACAACCCTTAGCACCACACCTCCATCATCAATTCTAGCACCTTGGAAGCCATTTGCAGAGGTTGAAAGCTCACCCACTTGGTCCAAAAGCTGCTGGAGGTCGACTCTTCAAGGGTAAGTCCTTATTTCCCCCATTTTTGCATTATTTTCCCTATACCTTAGCTCCATTTGAAAGCATTTTTAAGCCTTGGTGTAAAATGAAAATAGTCTTATTTTGAGCTCCTCTTCATGTTTGTTTAAGAGCACTTTTCTGTTTGAGGCCTCCTACACCCTTGCATGCTTTACCCCTCTTTGTAGGCCTTTTTTTGCATCATACTTTAGCCTTACTTGTGAACACTTTCGAGATTTTCTATAAAATGTAAAGTGACTTATTTTGAGCCCTTCTTCAACTTTGTTTAAGGGCACTTTACTGTTTGAGGTCATTTACTTCCTTGTTTGTTCAAACTCTCTTTTAGGGCTATTTTTGCATCCTATTTTTGCCTTACTTGTGAACATTTTTCGAATTTGTTATGAATTGGAAAAAGTCTTTTTTTGAGCTCCTCTTCAAGTTTTCTTAAGGTACCATTTCTGTTTGGGGTCATCTTCCCCTTATGCATGCTTCATCTCTTCATGATTAAGGCTATGCATTAGAGCACTTGCATTGGCCATGGTTTGGCCTCTTAGCCACTGAAATCCAGTGGAGTTTCAGTGGCTTAGATGCATTTTTTAGGGCCAAAATTAGAGGGGGGTGACCCCCTCTCTCCTTGTCTTGTTTGGGGATCTTTTAGGCCTTCCAAAGGGACCCTATTTTTCATGCATCGAAGTCTTGTTTCAGGCCTCATTTTGTGAGTTTTGGGGTCTGCCTTAGGTCTGTTTGGGGCCCTTTTGATCATATTTTATGTCTTTAATGCATGTGTAGAACAATTCTATTCAAGGCCTTTTGAGGGGGCCTTTCATTGTATGCTTCCTTGACTGATTTCAGGGCCAATTTTGTGAGTTTTAGGGCTGTCATAACTCTCCAGAGTTGGTTTGGTCATGCTAAGGGTCTATCTTATATGTGCTTAACAACCCCTTGAATGGCCTTCCAAAGAAGCCCCTCATTTTTGCATGCATTGGCTTCATTTCAGTGATTATTTGAGCATATTTTGGCATGTTTTATTCACTGTTTTTGGCTGGTTTGATGAGTTCTAATGTGCTTCATATACATGCCATGTAAACCATGCGTGCTAGCCAATGTTGCATGCTATTTTAGTCCATTATGTTAGCATCTTTTGGCCATGCTTTAAACTGGAAATGTGCATGTTTTTGGACTACCTTGGCTCTGTCGTTAGACTTCATGATCAAATAATGCTTGCTTAGTATACTTGTGGTTCAATGCATTGGACTATTTTTGAGTTTCGGAGCTTATTCCATGCATCGGGTGCCATATTTCCATGTTTTGGGACCATTTAGCATTATGTTTCAGTGCTGAAAATTACATGTTTGAATGCCATGCTTCATCCTTGCCATGTTTTGGTAGAGTGGCATTTAATGCCTTGGGTTCGGTCCTCAGTTTGCGTGCATGTGTGCACGCATTTCGGTTGTCTCATTTTTATCCAATGGCCACTGATGTGAGTGTGGCTGAGGTCCACTCATGTTGGTGTAAGTCCATTATGCATTGTGTATGCCTTTTCAATTCATAGCATTGCATATGCTAGGTTGCCTATTAGAGCTTTGTGTATACTATGTTACATCGAGCATTGTGTATGCCATTTCATAACATTGAGTATGCTAGGTTGTATGTTAGTTACATTGTGTATGCCATCTTATTTGCATTGTGGTTGGGATATGAGTTAGCCCGAGCACGGGAAACGAGGTACATTTCGTACTCCGAGTGACGGAACGTGTCTCAATTCCCTGTCACCGACACTCCGGATTACCCATGATGGAGTTTAGGTCTTGTTGTGTTTTCATGTGCATTCATCTCATATTGAGTCGTGCAATTTGGCTCCTCAGCCATCATGCATCGATATGCGTGATTGGTGGCACGAGGATCGAGGACTACACTCCCTGAAGAGTAGTCATGCATACATGCGTGAAATACTTTGCCATGCCCCTTTGTTGCTCTCTGTTGCAGTAAATCAGAAATCAGCGGCCTTCCAGAGCGTTGCACAATATTCCGAAAACAATTGCAAACAGAAGCGAATCGGGGCATCGCAATGGATTTCCGCGCCGGGCAACTCAAGCATGCATCTCCCATCATTCGGAACAGAGCTGAGGCAATCCATAGGCTTGCATGCTGATTTATTGCTTTCCTAGATTAATTTGTTAATTAATTAGGATTTTGTAATATTTAATTATTCATTTCGGACTGTATATTATTTATTCGGACCCTCCGAGCGAGGGCACAATTGTAATAAGTGTGCGTGTGTGTGATGTATGTCTTCCAACCCCACGTCTTTCTCCCTTTTATATACCAGCTTATGATAGTTAGATTAGGGCATGTTTCAATTATCATACAGTATGATAACATGTTTGCATTCATTCATCTGTCTTGCACGCACTGGGCTCGGTGCATCATACTTACTGCATTTGTATTTCAATTCCGAGTTGAATACGTGTTAGCTGTAGCATTTCATATTCCATCTTAGAATAGTCGAGCCTATCTTAATTGCATTTTGCATGTGTTGCATTAGGCATTTCTGTATAGTTAGGATCATGCATGGATTTCTAACATAGTTTCTGTTTTGGCTTGGAGTACTAGGTAAGCTTTTATGCTTTAGCATCCTTGCATGTGTGTGAGTGACGGCCATGATAGCATGCTTACCATGAGGCTATGTACTTATATGATATAACTACCTGAATGCCTGTGAGTGAAGGTTGGGTTATTTGGATTGGAACAATTCATTAAATGTGAGTTTTAAGCCCACTTGAGAGTGGCAAATCATCATGTTTTCTAAGCCCACCTGAGGGTGGCAAATCCACATTTTAGCCTGCTTGCGAGTAGTACCATCAAACCATTTTCAAATAAACAAACATGAAATGTTTTGTTCCAATTCAGGCGATCCAATCTATACTTGTATGCTGTGCGCATCACATAGTAAATCTAGGCTAATAACCGGAATAAGAACGCATAGTGTTTTCAAAATTAGATATCATGGTTAGTAGAAGCCGATCTTTGATTAGGCGAGCGGGGGTGCTCACGAAGTGACCTTCCCCAATCGTACCCAAGTTCCCGAGCCGAGGCAACTTTGGTGATGACGGACACGTGGCCTTCGGCAACGAGTCAGGGTTTCCTAAATTTCCCAAAATAAAATATTTAGGTAGCGACTCTGTATCTGGCAAAGCAGTCCATGTTTGGCACTTCTTTCAAAAAATCTGTTTCCAAAAATGATTTGCCGGATTTGGACTCTTTGATGATTTCATCGGTCTTGCATTGCACTCTGCGAGATTAGATACAGGACCGTGACATTGAGTCCTGAACTGTAGTGAGCCCAATGAACAAAATGGGGGGATTTCCCTCCCGAGACGTTCGAGGACGTCTACAACAAGGCTTCTACTCAATCAGAAACTGATACAACTGATAATGAAATTAATCAATTAGCTCAACAATTTCAATCTTCTAATCTTAATAAACTCCACTATCCTAAACCTTAACCGACTACTCTTACTAAAAATTGGTATTCTCGACCTACACCACCTGACCTCCAATATGAAGAAACTAATCTTTCTAATCAATTTTCTGTATTTGCTAAAAAATTATACGAATGGAATATTGATGGTCTTAGTGAAGATCAAATACTTCAAAAATTAAATTACTTATCTATGGTTGCAAATAGTTATCTTACTAACTACCCTAATTACTCTCAACCTGAAATTACTTCTTTAATTACCTCTGGTTTTACCGGTATGCTCAAATCTTGATGGGAAAAATACCTTACTGAAGATCAAAGAGAATCAATCTTACTTGCTAATCAAAAAGATGAAAATGATTTACCAATCTTTGATGAAACTATTGATTATTACAAACCTGGTGGTGTTAACACAGTAATCTATACCATAGTTAGACATTTCATAGATACTCCTACTAATATATATTATCGCATACATGATCAACTTAGTAACCTTACTTGTCCAAAATTAAGTGATTTTAGATGGTATAAAGATGTGTTTATCTCTAGAGTTATGTTAAGAGAAGATTGTACTAAATCTTTTTGGAAAGAAAAATTTATTAACGGATTACCTAGTTTGTTTGCTCATAAAATTAGAGATGTTCTTAGTCAACCTACTAGTATCATTGAATATGACAATTTAACTTATTGTGATATCATTAGCACTATTCAAAAAGAAGGATTAAGAATGTATATTGATCTTAAACTCAGTCAAAAAGCTGGTAAAGATAAACATAAGGCTAAATATGAATTAAGTAATTTTTGTGAACAATATGGTTTACCTCCTGTTGCACCTTCCCGTAGGAAAACAGATAAAAAACATAGTAAATCCCATTACAAATATTCAAACAAGAATAAAAAGAATTATTCACCTTCTAAATCAAATGATAAATTCTATACTAAACCTAACAAGAAATATTACAAGAAATCACATCCAAAAGCTAAATCTAATAATGATATTACTTGTTATAGCTGTGGTCAAAAAGGTCATTATTCTAATAAATGTAAAGAAAAACAAAAATTAAAAGATCAAGTTAGTCAACTTCAAATTAATGATGAATCAAAAAATCAATTATTTGAAATCTTTCAATTAAATCAATATGTTAGTAATTCCTCTTATGATAATCCTAATACTTCATCTAATTACAATTCACCTAGTGAAGATTCTGATAATAATATAGAATTAGGATGTAATGATGTTTGTTGTAAACCTGTTAAACAAATTAATGTTCTTACTAAACAAAATTAAGAAGAAACTACTTTTATTGAATTAATTAGTAGACTTGAAGATTTTGAATTAAAAAAGAAATATACTGATAAATTAAAATCTTTGTTAATCAATACTAATCATAAACCTAAGTTTGATAGGCCTATTATTAGTCTATCTAAAACCTTAGAAAGATTTAAAAATAAACACAAAGAAGTTACCTTACAAGATTTATAACAAGAAATTAATCAGATTAAACAAACCGTTAAAGATTTACAAAATAAAGATCAACATTTAGAAGATGAAATTATAACATTAAAACTTAATAAAAATTTAGATAATTTCCAAACCAATAATGTTTCTCCTAATGAATCTGAACATGAATCTGATGAACCTACTAACCCTGATAATCTTTTATTTGATAATCGATCACATCACTCTCAATCTCATAATCATGAAGATAATAGATTAAATCTCCTTAATAAAATCCATATTCAAAAATGGTATTCTAAAATTAAAATAGTTGTTAATAATTTTGAATTAGAAGTTATCGCTTTAATTGATATTGGTGCCGATCTTAATTGTAGTCAAGAAGGATTATTACCTACTAAATATTATGAAAAATGTCGTGAAAAATTAACTTCTGCTAATGGTAGTAAAATACATATTAAATGAAAAGTACCTAAAGTTCATATATGTCAAAATAATGTTCGCTTTAAAACTTCCTTTGTTTTGGTCAAAAATATGACTGATAAAGTTATTTTAGGAACACCATTTATATTTTTACTATACCCATTTACCACCTCTAGTGAAGGAATAACTACTCACATTTTAGGTCAACCTGTTACTTTTAAATTCTTATCTCCTCCTGAAATATTAGAATTAAATCAATTAAAAGATTGTTCTATTTCTCAAACGATTAATCGATTAACTCGTCATTTAAAATATCTTAAAGAAGAAATTAATTACAAAAGAATTGATTAACAATTAACTAATCCAGTTATTATTTCTCAAATTAATGAATTTAAATTAAAATTAGAAACTACTGTTTGTTCTACTTTACCTACTGCATTTTGGCATATGAAAAAACATGTAGTCACATTACCATATATTAAGAATTTTCATGAAAGTCAAATTCCTACTAAATCTAGATCTATTCAAATGAATCATGAATTACTTGAAATGTGTAAAAAAGAAATCAATGAACTATTAAAAAAATCAAATAATTAGTCCAAGTAAATCACCTTGGTCATGTCCTACTTTTTATGTGAATAAAAATGTTGAAT
The DNA here is from genome assembly GCF_004153795.1 of Camellia sinensis. Lineage (NCBI taxonomy): Eukaryota > Viridiplantae > Streptophyta > Magnoliopsida > Ericales > Theaceae > Camellia > Camellia sinensis. Next base: position 3,681,625 of record NW_021024953.1, on the reverse strand, counting down.
CAGAACGAGGTGTCCCTCGCTTAGTCATCAATTATAAACTATTAAATAAAGTTTTAGAATGGATTCGATATCCTATTCCTAATAAAAACGATTTGATTAAAAGACTTAGTCAAGCTGTTATTTTTAGTAAATTTCATTTAAAAAGTGGTTTCTGGCAAATACAAGTTCATCCTAAAGATAGATATAAAACTACTTTTACTACACCTTTTGGTCACTATGAATGGAATGTCATGCCATTTGGGTTAAAAAATGCTCCTAGTGAATTTCAAAATATAATGAATGATATTTTCAATCTATTTAGTCATTTTTCCATAGTTTATATAGATGATATTCTTATTTTTTCAAAATCAATTAGTGAGCACTGGAAACATCTTACTGCATTCTTTTATACCACTAAGAGTCATGGTCTAGTCATTTATGCTCCTAAGATTAAATTGTTTCAAACCAAAATCAGATTTTTAGGTTATGATATTCACTAGAATACTATTCTACTTATTAGTCGTTCCATTGAATTTGCGTCTAAATTTCCTGATAAAATCTTAGATAAAACTCAACTACAACGTTTTTTAGGGTCACTGGATTATATTGCTGAATTTTACAAAGACCTTAGGAAAACTTGTCAACCTTTGTTTGATCAGTTAAAAGACAATCCTCTTCCTTGGTCTTCTACTCATACTACTATTGTTAAACATGTTAAACAATATGTCAAGCCTCTTCCCTGTCTTGGTATTCCTACTGAAAATTCATTCAAAATTATTCAAACCGATGCCTCCGATATTGGTTATGGTGGCATCCTTCTCCAAAAAATTACTCTTCAGTCATCTGAACAAATTGTTCGCTATCATTCTGGTGTCTGGAATAAAGTACAAAAAAATTATAGTACTATTAAACAAGAAATTTTATCTACTGTTTTATGTATTAGTAAATTTCAAGATGATATTTTAAATCAAAAAATTTTACTTCGTGTTGATTGCAAATCTGCTAAATATGTTTTAGAAAAATATGTTCAAAATCTTGCTAGTAAGTAAATTTTTGCCCGATGGCAATCTATCTTAAATATTTTTGATATTGACATTGAATATATTCCTGGTTGTCAAAATTCTTTTCCTGATTTTCTTACCAGAGAATTTTTACAGGGTGGATAATAATGCCTATTCCTGTTATTATGTTTTAAATTTTTATCCATATGCATCTATCCAAAAATATAACTAGTAGTCTATCCAAATATTTTCCATACACATCTATCCAAAAATATATAATCCTTCAAAAAATGTAACAAGTGTCAGCTAGTCTTGTACAATTCAGCTTCATACACAAGTTCATCCATCTATACAAAAGAAAAACAAAATTAATGTAAGGTAATTTTTTTATGAAAATATTTGCACATCACTCGAATTGTCAAATTGGACAAAAATTGAAAAAGGTCCATGGAAAGTAAAGATAACATGAACAAATTAAAGGGCTATCAATACCATTTTGTAAATAAAACAATATTTATATGTATACATCCAATCAACATTAAAATTCTATCAATATCAATGCACCACTTGCTCTTACAAGTTTGTTTAATCTACAGCTAGATAACCATTATTATATTTGGGGCTGTTTCCAATTTTCGCCCCCAAACGGCCCGTTTTCGCCTTTTTCTCACATATTTTTTCTTTTTGGGGTCTAAACCTCACACCGTGCGTCCTATCAACATGCCTCTTGCTCACACAAGTTTGTTTAGTCTAGGCCGAGATGACCGTTATAATCTTGCGATTGTTTGGTTGTTGTTTCCAATTTTTGCCTCGAAACGGCCCTTTTTTGCCTTTTTTCTGTCACATTTTTTTGTCTAAATCTCTAACCATATGTCCTATCGACGCACCACTTGCTTTCACAAGTTTGTTTAAAAGAAAGTGAAAAGGATAGCTTACAACACAACTATGTTCATGCTAACAATGCTGAAAAAGTTGGCACATAATTTGGTAGATCAAATTCTGGTTTTGGGAACATAGCGAAATCCAAAACTTGCATTTAGTTTATGGAAACTGATTAGGAAAGGGTAAAACATTCAGATTGTTATAATAAATCACAGAATCTCTAGGCAACAATAAAGCACAAGGTTTGAACAATATCAGTATCTCAAGGATTCTTATCCTAATTTTTTATTGTTGACACTAACTGCTTAATCAAGATCTAGATTGCACCAATTGAGATCATGCAAGTCAAAAAATTCAGGCTTCTAGTGTTTCTTCCCCACCCACTCACCATTTTGTATTTATTCAACTTCTTAATCTTCTTTCCTCCTTGTTAAACCATAGTTATCACAGCCATTATTCTCACAAATCCTGAAGACATCTAGAGTAACACTTATTTTCCTGACCATTACATTTCTAACTAGTACAATCATGAAGTAAAACTGTTGTCAACTTGCTATCATTCATTCATAGACTTTTTTTGAACTTAGGGGAACATGGAAGTGCATGTTGTGAGATTGACAATCATGAAGCAAAACTAATGTAGCAAAATTGAACAAGAAGTTAATGTGCTTTCAAACACTAAAGTCACCAAATTCATAGTAGAGGTAGTTGGAATTTTAAAAATAACAATATACATACTCAAGTCAAGCAAAAGAAGAAAGTTGTTCACTTGAACTGCACTTTGTTACAAAAATAACCAAAGAGAAAAATAGAGGCAGAGGCAAATGTTAATCACAAAAATAAAAATGGAGGAAAACTTACAAAGCTTCAAAGTAGCAAAAACTATAAACACCTAAGGTTCTTATAGATGCACAGAGAAATGTATAAACAATAAATAACTGTTAAGAGGTTAGAAAAAACGGAATCACAATGGTGCCAAGAATTACAAAAAAAAAAACACAGTATGGGAGGATGCATGAGAAATTCACATATAATTCACTTGCGTTTGATGAAATAAAAACACAATCACAATCAACAACTAGTAAGAATAGATCATCCAAAGAAATTAATAAAGTAAATAAAAGGAAAATTGACATGATATAATGCTGAAAGTAAAGGAACAAGGTCAAGCCTCAGATTAACAACAAGCTCTAAGGACCCCACTCCATATATAAACAAACACAAAGGAACATGGTTACATTTGAAATCCTTGCACTTAAAAAAGAGAAACAAATACAAACCAACTTTAAGTGGTGTCCAGAAACAAACCTTCTCCTCTAGTTGTTTATTTTCCAATAACCATGCATGATGAGCTCTGAGAATATCAATTTGTCTCCTTGGAAATATCTGCAAAGAAAGGCAAGAATCAAAAAAGAGAAAGTGCACTACTAACACAAATTTCCATTTGTGTGCAACATTTATATTTTTGTAATTTTATTTTGTTTTATTTTTTACTTAATTTGTTTATTTAATAAACCAAATTCAAGACTGAAGACATAAAAAAAAATTCAAATGATGTTAAAATGGTTTGTATAAAATATGACTTGGATAAAATATAGTCATCATAAGCATAGCTTTGTATAAAATTTTAAAAGGAAAACTAAGTTACGTAGCTCAGTTTTGTAAAAGGTTCAAATGAAAACTAAGCAGAAAAATTACTCTGTCAAGAGGTATGCCCTTCGATTTTTGCACTTTTAACTCCACAGTAAAATTGCTCATATCCAATAAGAGTCCACTTGCTTTTACAGAATCAGGAAAATTTCCATTGTATCTGCCTGACACAATCAATGGACTTCCAGAGGAAAGGTGTGGGATAAGTGTGAGAACCCGAATATAAAAATTAAGTAAATAATTAAATAATAATAATATTACAATCTCAAATATTTTGGTGGTGAATTTTAAGGTGCAAATTAAATATTATTGGAGGATCTTTTAATTAATTTTTAAAACTAAAATAAATTTATGGTAAAAGTCTTTGATTTAGAAGCAAGATTTATTATTAAAAAACAAAAAAATAGAGAAGAGGGTGTGACTTGAACTCTAGACCACAAAATTAATAAGTTAGGCTCTTACCATTTGAGTTGCATGTAACTTATATATGTATTTTGTATATTTATCTATTTATTTGACCTAAGTGTGCCCACCACTAGTATAAAATAAAATAAACACAAACCCTACTCTATTATTTGTTCACCACATAGGGCAACAACACAGCAGCCATGGGAGAGGGTTTGAGAGAAGGAAAAAAAGAAGAAGATGTTGCAATCAAAGAACTTTTGGGTGTGTTGTGTTGTGTGTGATCATCAAAGGTTAGCCCTCCTAGGTTTTCTTCTCTTCTTTCTTTGTTCTTCATCCTTATTCTATAATTATTTTATCCATTCATGGAGAGGTTGTAGGTTTATGTATTGTGTATATAGATATTCTATTAAGAAACTTGAGGAGCTAAATTGATGTATAAAGAATGAGTGTAATCCTTAGTTCAAAAATTCTGCACAGAATTGCAAACTTTAAAAATCAAGAAACCATATCAAACGGATGAATTTTAATCTGAAATTTTTACAGTAGATCAATTACATATTGAATTGAATATCTAATTTTTTTCATAATTTTTGGGAGTCGAAATCCATATAAATTGAGGTATTCAAATCTGTCCAGAAAACCAGTCCGAAACAGTAAATTCGGGAGTGTTGTTCTCATTGGGTATAAATCCAAAAATTACCAAATTAGTGTCATTAGAACCGGTTACGAGTCTAGTTTCGTACGTTTTTGGCCTTGCATTGATTGCTATGACCTCGGCTAGGAAGGACAACACTTGACTAAGCTGTGCCACACCTTGGCCTAGATGTGCCACACCTTGGTCTAGGTCATACCACTCCAGGACAAGATCACTCGGGTGCAAAGGTAACATCTCGGCCTAGATGATACACATCTCAGCCTTGGTGATTCACACCTCGGCCTAGATAATGACATCTCGGCCAATATGCCAGGGCGAGGGTGGAGGTCAAACAAAGTGGTTCCAAGATAACTGAAAATGACCTCGGCTAAACTCACACCAAGCAAGATACAAAACATGCTGTAACATTTAAACGAACAGGGACAAGACTCGAAATGCAAGTTTACAAGACGGAATCACATGAATGCATATGAGTATGGTTAGAATAGCATGAGGGTTATTACAATTATATTATTTGGTTTTCAGGTGAGTAGTTTCATGCTACGTATTTTTATAAATGTTCCCCTACCCTGAACTGTTGGAAAATTAAATTGTTGTTTCAAGACTAAACTATTTTGATAAATTATTATATTATCCATTGAATCAAATTATTTCTGAAACATGTGTGAACTTGGCATACTGTAAACTATTTGTTTTGGTCTCATGTTTACAATGATGAACTACCATGTTTTGTGAAACTGATGTGATTTTGGATTAGTGGTTAGGCTTACGTGTGCCTTGGGCTGAGTCCCTGTGGGCCACGGCCGGTCATACCCGAATTTGGGCTGTGACAATAAGATTTGGGTGTAACTGCAGTGACGAACACAGAAATAGAAGTGTCATAGATTAAGTTGAACAAGTGAGATTAGATGAGAACAATGAATGCCATGTCAGTATATTCACAATTGGCTAGTTTAGAATATAGTATTTCGAGCGGATACAATTGCATAGCCATGTATAAACTATTGTTCAGGGACATTAAAGCATAAAATATTCGCTATGATTTTCCTTAAACAATGATTTCCTGTCAACATCTGATTTTGAGGCCATAAATCCCATATCTGCATTAGATCAATTACCTTCTTTGTTATCACCAAATAGAAGTACCCCATAAGATATGAGGCAAAAATAACATGACTATAAGCAAGAAAGTTGTCTATATAAAAGACAAGGAAATTGATATGATAATTATGAATCCAAGTTTCAATATGAATATCTTATGGCATTGATACATACTCCCAAACATCATGAGCATAAACAAAAAATAAAATCTTGTAATAATCAGTGTACTTCAAGTAAATCTAGACATTCCAACACATCAATAGTAATATTTGCAAGAATGACTGATGAAGCGGTGTTGAATAGCCTTTGTATTTGAAAGTTAACTGAATCTGAGAAATTGAACATTAAAAATAAAAGCAAGAAGCAGAAATTAGACCCAGAGTAATGACTCTCTGATCATTGGAGCATAATTGAAATTTGAAAACTAAATATGTTAACAGTCCAATTTTGTTGAAGACTAAAAATGTCTCAAGTTAGTTAGGCTCTATTGCTTTAGAATTGTGATTTTGCACAAGAGTTCTCTGTGTCTCTAGCTTCTAAGAAGAAAATGCCAACCCATTTTTCTTGGATGAGAGCATCAACTAACATATTTGATAGTTGCAAGTAAGCTCCAAATAATATTTTTTGTCTCAATTATTAACAAAAAATAGTACCACTAATTTTCACGTGAGATGCAATGGTAAAAAAACAAATATGTCATGTAATGAAAACAAGTGAAATAAATCACTTAACATAATAACAAAACTCAAATGCAGCATCATAATAGCCCCTCCCAATTTGTGCCAGCATTTGCAAGAAGTAATGATTACAATATGAACCTGGAAAAGTAGTTCACACAATTACATCAGCTGTATATCAGAAAAGACAAAAAAATACAAAATTTCAGAGTCCAATTATTCAACCTAAAATGCAACAGTTAGGATTGATGACAGGCAAGAATAAATTACACATGAAGTTAAGCTAGTCTCAAATGATTATATTGCAAATATATCAAAACATTAATGAACTTAAAAACTAGAAGACTACTCCAACAATAATAACAGAACCAAAACACCAACTCCTCACCTATTCCAAAAGTGCAAATTCGAGGATAAATTGATCTTCTTCTATTTGCGAAGTGACTTTTCATAGCATTACAAATGTGTCTTTCATCTTCAACTGCCCCATCAGTAATAAGGAAAATGAGAGGAATTGAATCGCTAGTTTTTTCCAACATCTCTAGTGCCTGACATAGACCAGAACGTGAATAAGAAATAATATATTTCCCATATACAGAAGAAGATGTTGGAACATAAGATGTAAGACTGACAATGGACACTTTAAATATGTGTACAAAACAAGGAAGAATTGGAGAGAGAGCCACTAAACAAGGGTCAAAATGAGGTAGTGAATGAAGCAGTCATCCTTATCATCCAAGCCACTGAACTGCTGAAGAGCATCATGCATGAGCCATGACAAAGAACCAAACACCTTCCATCTGGTCTTAGACATGTAGCTATGATTGTAGAACCACTCACACACCAAAGAGAAAAAAAAAAAAAAAAAAAAACCAAATGCCATGCCACTATGATTACATGGTTACATTTGAAATCCTTGCACTTAATCTGGCCATTATGAACCCTTTTTTTGGGTGAATGGCCATTATGAACCCAAACCATGAGTAATCAAACACAAAATCAATCACAAAGAACACAAATTCAAAATCAACAAATTTTGAAAATCTATAAAACCAAAACTATACCTAAAATCAAAAAGGAAAAGAGAGAGAGAGAGAGAGAGAGAGAGAGAGAGAGAGAGAGAATATCATACACAGATTATAGAACAAATAGAGATGAGTATTATTAACAAATCGCTTATTGTGACTATGGTCAAAGGCATACATTAAAAAGGAAAAATTAATTAGATTTGTCTAGTAAACTCAAAAACAGTCAAATAAATGTACCAAAGACAAGGAAAAGAAGGAAAACAAAACACAATTTTTTTGAAAAGAAAGGATAAATATATATACCCAAAGATTTTTTTTAAATGAAGACAAGTAACATGTAAGAAGCATAAGAAAGAAAGAAAAGGTGTTTGTTACCACAACTAAACAAACAAGACTTTCTAAAGCCAAAAGAATCACCTAATCATCAGAGACAAACTTATGAACCATATGCATTTGTGCCCAGTTTTCATACACAAAAACGGCTACTAGTTAAGCACCTTTGCAGTCAAACTCATAACATGCACACCCAAAAATAAGATTCAAATGATAAAGGTTAAAAACTATAATCACGACTCTAAACATCTAATGGATTGAATTCATTCAAGGGGAGGATAGTATAGTGTTATGAGAAAGCATTAACGTCTCTGCATATTTTAGACTACATTTCAATTTTTAATGTAATTCAATTTTTTTCTACTTACAACATTTGTCTTTGTTCCCTTTACATTCTAACACATTTTAAGTCCTCTTCATTGAGGCAATCAAAGAACTAGGAGGTTCTCTCCACTTGGCATGCCCAAGCATTCATATCTAAGTCCAGAGATCATTTTAAACCGAATAAACACAACTAAAACAACAAAAAATTCCAATGAGAGATTTTATTTTATACTTTCTTTGCTATAGGCAAGTAGAGATGAGTAATGAAGGGATTTTTCAAGCTCTTTAAGAGAATTGAAACCAATCATGTGATACTACCACCAACAGTGAAAAATGGTATCCACATTCCTACCATTGAATTAAATACAAAGAAGAAATGAAAACAAAAGAAAAGCCTACTGAAAACACCAACAGTGCCAATCATGTCACCAAAAAATTATGAAACACTGAAGAAATGAACAAATTAAATGACTGTAAGCACATCACAAGTTGTGTAAATCCATTAGTGAAGATAAGATTACTAATTTATCAGTAAGTGAAATCACAAGGCATAAAAGAGTAGTTGACGTTTGGTTGGGAAGGAATTAAACCCTAGTGACGAAGGAGAGGATGAAGGAGAAAGCAAACTCCTCCCTCAGTGATGGCCAGAAACGGCAGAACAATGGTGCTCGCATTAGCCATTTCAAGAACAACAACCCCATCCCCAATGAGTTCCAATTGAACATCGTCTGGGATCTCGAAGTGGTGACGAAAGAAAATGAGTTCTGACTCAAACAAAAGCTCCTTCGGGTGATTCACCACAACAACTCACGAACAAAAACTTAAAGAGAACAAAAGGCAAAATAAAAATGCGATATAGAAATCATGAAAAGAATATGGCTCAGAAGACTTACAGAAGCAACTTCAATGAAAAAGATGGAGACGAAAAATTGCAAGAAAATTTAGGGTTTTCCGAAAGTGAAAGGGCGTTGAGAAATATTTTTTGAAAGTGCACTAAATGAAGGGTATGAAAAAGAAGCCTGAAGAGACATGGAGTATATATATCTTTCGTGGGATCCCATCAGTCATGCCAAAGAGCGGAGTACCCATCACACACCCAAACCTCGAGCCGCAATGAAAGCAGCCAATGTGTAAGGAAGATCAGCTGAATAAGTAGTTCAGTGCGAGCCGGGCACGCAAGCCACTCGATACTCAAGATGACCAAGAGCTCGGGGGGCAATTGTGTGAGCCGAGTATAAAAATTCGAAAAACAAAGTACTCCTAGGCCAATCACTGATAGGCCTAAGTTCAACCATGCCTATTGTCAACCAGGACCACTGATTACAAAGGTTTGACACCGAGTAACCCCTTCATCGACTAGGTGACACACTGAATGGGTTGTACTGGGAATTAAAGAACATTCATGCCAAGCTCCAGAAGAAATTCAACAGACTATCCCAATCAAAGTGGGCCCAAGCTGTCTCTTTCCGAAAGTGTAATAGGGATGTGGGCCCTAACATTGTAATGATTATGTGAGAAATATCTTCACAAAACCTCTATATAAAGAAAGTCACTAGAAGAAGAAAGGTATGCATGATCACTCTCTCTCTCTCTCTACATCTCTATTTTTTCACAACCAATCTCTGACTTATTTGTCGGAGTGCTAATTCTTGAACCCTTGACTGAAGTGTTACCTGTTTCAAGCACCCACTACAACAAAAACATACTTTAGTGGCACTACATTAGTGGCATATTTTTAGAAAATGCCACAAAAAATGATATTTAGTGGCACGTTTTTGAAAAATGCCACAAAACGACAAACATAAAAGGCTCTAGTGACATTTCAATGAACAAGTGTCACAACACTACAACAAAAACATATTTTAGTGACAACATACTAGTGGCATGTTCTTAAAAAATGTCACAAAAAGAATATTTGGTGGCACTGTTTAGAAAAATGTCATAGAGCCACAAACATACAAGGCTCTAGTGGCATTTCAATTAAAAAAAGTGTCACTTCACTACAACAAAAATGTCACTACAAAAACTTTTTATGAATATTTGCAATGGCATTTTTTAAAAAATGTCAGGACACTAGGTAGGTGCAAATTACTTTTTATGGCACTTAGGTGAAAAGTGTCATAAACAAATATTTTATAGCATTTTGAGAAATGCCACTAAGCCAAAAACTTTCCAAGCTTATAATGACATTTTTGAAAAAATAAAAAATGCCAATATATTTTCTAAATTTTTAAAATGCAGTAAATGATTAAAAATAAATGAATTAAACTCAATATACACTACAGAAAAAAGCATATTCGGCGACTAAATTTCCTAACCAAAAAAATTTGGTCAGCATTAGTTGCCAAAAGCAAAGCTTTTTGGCGACTAAATAATTTTAGTAGCCAAAAGTCTACAATTGGCAACTAAAAGTTTGGTCGCTGATTATATGGGTTTTAGTGACTAAAAAATTTTTAGTAGCCCAAAGTAAAGCTTTTTGGCGACTAAAAAAATTTAGTAGCCAAAACTATACAATTGGCGACTAAAAATAAGTTTGGTCGCTGATTATATGGGTTTAACCGACTAAAAAAATTTTAGTAGCCAAAAGTAAAGTTTTTGGTGCCAAAAAAAATTTTAGTAGCCAAAAGTCTACAATTGGCGACTAAAAAATAAGTTTAATCGCCAAAAGTGGTCATTTTTAGTGTGGGATAACTAAAATCCTAAGGCGGGGATAAAATTTTTTGGTGACCAAAATTCTGGTAGCTGAAAGTGCATCTTCGACCACCAAATCCGATTTTGGTCGACAAAAGTTAAGTTTTTTAGCAACTAAAAAACAAATAGTAGCCAAAAGTATAGAATTGGCGACTAAAAAATATTTTTAGTCGCCAAAAGTGATCTTTTTTATTTTGCTAGTAAATAGTTTATTTTACATAAATTATGTTCAATAAAATAATTATGTTTATACATATACTTTTATATTAATATGGATGTATGTACTATATAAATAATATATGTTGCATATATAATCATGTGATTTCGTAGTAGTGGTAGTAGCTTTGCAAAGTGTCACTAAAATAAGCTCCAATGGCACTTATATCCATTTAATGACACAAATGAATTGAGTTTAGTAGCATTTATGAAGTTGTTAAAAATATCAATTGTGGCATAACAAGCGACATTAAAAATCCATGTAGTGGCATTTTTTAAATTGTAAGTCTTCTTTAATGGCACTTGATAGCGTCACGAATAGTGCCTACCATGACATTAAAGTGTCACTAAAATGTTTTAGTCTTGATGGTGTAATGACACTTACAAGTGTCACTAACTCTTTTTTTAATGGCGCTTGATAGTGCCACAAATAATATCTACCATGACATTAAAATGTCATTGAAAGTTTTCAGTCATGATGGTGCAGTGGCACTTGCAAGTATCTACCGTGGCACCGATAGAAGTGGCACTTGTTCAAAATGCCACAAGACCAAAAAATGTCATTAGAAGAATAGTTTTGTGGCACTTTCAAATGTCACTAAATTAAGAAAATGTTGTAGTGACCGGAGTGAGGATCCATTAAAGGTCTATTTGGAACGAAGGAGTATCCAAAAACCACCCTTCACACCCACCTAAAAACCCTACTACCAAGAACTCTCTCCCTCCCCACCCAAACCTGCAAAACCCCTCTTTCCTACTCTTCCATCCTCTTCTGCTCTTCCCTCCCTTGTGAAATCCTTTCCTCACCCAAAAATCCCACACCGAACAATGTATATGGTTGTACTATCTTAATATGGATGCTCTGTTAATGAATTTTATATCGAAAATAAACCCTAAGATAAGGAATGTGCTGGTTGTTTGGACGTATGAATGATGCATCGAGAAATATCTTTTTCATCCTATTGTTTAAATTTAATTAATATTTTAGTAGGTTCACGATGTAATATAATATTTTTGATAGTTAGAAAATAATTACATAAGTGATATGTTTATGCCCAATCAAATGATATATTCAATGTTAGCAACAATGGGTTATCTTTGTTAAATAATTCAAATGAGCTTTTTAGTGTGATTGTATCATGCATTTAGAGATTTGTTTTAGTTTTTCAATCATCCAAAATTCTTATTCATTTAATACATACAGAATTGGGGTTGTTAGTTTAAAAAAATAATTAAATATATTTTTCAGAAAGATAATGGTTGATAGAAATGAGTAATTTGTTTTCATGATAGGTCTTTTATATTTGTTAGTGTTTTTTGGCTTAAGTTTCAGCTCAAAAATTATCATCAAATCTCACATCAATTAAATTTCCATCTTCAATTTTACTGATTTGAGATGGATTTGTTAAGGTAAAAATGGTTACCCGTCATATATTGTACTTTCTCAAGCTTCATTTGTTTGATCATCAAATAATTTTTGTGAAAGTATTTTTGCATTTTTCAATGTAAACATTTTCAGGGTAATTGATATCTTGATGAAATTCAACAAATGATGAATAGTTAGGAACATAGAGGGTGATGTGAACTTATCTGAGTTAGGTCTCGTTTGGCAACATCACTTTTTAGCCTAAAAGTCAAAAAGTCATTAAAAAAATCAAAAAGCTAGCAACTTACACCAAAAAGTCAAAGATTCTCTTTTCTCTCTTCTTTTTGCACATCTCTTCGTAAAAAATCAAAAAGTCATCACAAACATATAAATTTTTTTAACCTCATATTTTAGCCAAAAATTCAAAAAGTTACTAAAAAAACATGTTCCCAAATGTTGTCTCTATCTCTATGTTGGCTATGGAATGTAAACTACAACATATTAATTTTTTGGATAAATTATACAAATAGTCTATATAGTTTACACGATGTGAAGTATCTTGGTCTTCCACTTGGTGCCAATCCTAGAAGGAAAGCTACCTGGAAACCTGTTCTGGATAAATTTAAAAGTAAGCTTTCTGGTTGGAAAAAAAGACTTTTATCGTTTGCTGGTAGACTCACCCTTATTAAGTCAGTTTTATCAAACCTCCCAATCTTCTACCTTTCCCTATTTAAAATGCCAAAGGGTGTAATCAAAGAGGTGGATAAAATTCAAGCTTCCTTTCTGTGGGGCGACACCGAGGTCAAAAGAAAGGTCCACTTGGTCAATTGGAAGGTTGTCTCAATGTCAAAAAATCAAGGAGGATTAGGTGTTCGAAGTTTGGGTCAAGTTAATGAGTGTTTACTTGCTAAATGGTGGTGGAGGTTTTGTAATGAAAAACAAGCCCTATGGAGAAGATTGATCTGCTGCAAGTACAGCAGCAGATCCGGTAGTTGGTTTCACTCTCAAGGTACTATTACTAATTGCTCTTGGATCTGGAAGGACATTATGGGTTTAGCTGCTGACAACCCTACCTTGCTCAACTTTTTCTTGGCTAACTCAGAATTGGTTGTAGGTAATGGGGCCAATATCTCATTCTGGAAGGATGGTTGGCTACGTGGTGACTGTCTTCAATCCCTCTTTCCTAGACTATTTTGTCTTTCTTCTGATAAGGATGGTTCTCTTAAAGACTTCATGGATAGAAAAAGTAGCTACCCCAACTGGAACTTAACCTTTAGGAGACCTCTGTTGGCTTGGGAAGAGGAGGAAGTCCAAAATTTGCAAGCCCTACTGGGCAATGGGCCAGTTTTAAGGCATGAGGTGGAGGATGGTATGAGATGGAAAGCTTCGAATCAGGGTGCCTTTAGATCACGTGACTTATTCTGTTGGTTGCAGTCTAATAGAGGTCCAGTTGTGCCCATGCCTAAACTTATCTGGAATAACATCGCACCACCAAAAGTTCAATTTTTTTCTTGGCTGGCTTGGAAAGGCAGAATCAAAACATCTGTGTTCCTTCATAGCATTGGCGTTCTTAGAGGCGAGGCCGTTACTCATTGTCACTTTTGCAGAGAAGAACCTGAGTCCCTTAACCATGTTTTACTCCTTTGCCCCTTTACCTGGAAAATTTGGTCTGACATTATAGATTGGTGGGGTTTTCTCTGGGTATGCCCAGGCTCTGTGGTGGCCTTACTTGATTGGTGGAGTGGCACCAAAATCAGAAAGAAGGAACTCCAAATATGGAGAGCCTTACCACTTGCTGTTTTATGGTCAATTTGGAAGCTCAGGAACGACTGTGTGTTCAATAGTGCCCAACCTAACTCCCTGCAGCTTTGTGAGCTCATCAAGATTCGAGTTGCCATTTGGTTGAAGAGTCACTCTATTGGGAACTCTTGCTCTTATTCCATCCATGATTTTATATTTAACTTCAACCAGACCAGGGTATGGCTGAAGAGTGGTTGATTGGAAAAAACCAAACTATGTGTACTCCTCAGCCGAAGTAATTATGTCGGCTAAGGAGTGGTTGGCTGGTAAGCATAGTCTAACAAGAGAAAACCGAAATAGCAGTTGGAGTAATAGAGAGCATTACAAAGGCAAGCATACAAACTAAAACCGGAATAAGAGTTCTAGCAAAATTTTTCATTCATTGCAAAACCATTACAAGGGAAGGGGCATAACCCGGTTACAAAGAAAAGATAACAAACAAAGAGAAAAAATCAAGAAAAAAGATCTTCGATCTCGGCGTCAAAGGCAGCATCGGCAGCAACCTGAAGACCGGTTTCGGGCGCAAGGACGTTTTCGGTCGGAACCACGGTTTCACTTGGTTGATCAATAGTTAGATCTTCCACCATGGGCTCCGACCGAACTACCTGATCTACATTCACGACCGGAGTATCCTCAGGGGCAGAGTCTTTATCTGAGTCTGAGTCCTCGAGAAATTACTGTTGCATGGCATTAGCGTATTCCATCAGGGAGTTTGGTATAAAGAAGGCTGGAGGGTTGAAAACCTCGGTCTGAGGGTCATGACCGAGCTTCTCAACGGCTCCCCTCCAGCCGCACTTAAAGAACAGCTCCTTGGCAGCATTGCATTGTTGGGCATAAGCATCCTCTGCCCTCTTGAAGCCTTGTTTGTCAGCTTCCTTTGCCCTCTCCTTCATTTCGGCATCTTTCTTTCTTTCAAGCTTCACCAGCTCGCGCAGGTATTTATCCTTCAGAGCAATGGCAGTCTTTTGCTTTTCGGCTTCCGCTGAATTAACCAGTCCGGTCAACCTGCCGACCTCCCCGCGTAGCTCGGCCATCTGCTTTCGGGCCTCCTCTAGCTCGGTCGTTTTTGCTTCGGCCTCCGCCGCCGCTTGCCTTGTTATTTTCCTAAGCTCAAGCACTTTCTTGTGAGTAATTTGGTTTTTTTGAAGGGCCTGACAAAGCAAAGATTTCCCTTTAAAACCGAAGTAGAAATTGAAAAAAGAAAGTAGACAGCAAAACGACCGAAGTTGCCTACCAGAATCATGGATTTTGTCGTTGACCGGATGGCCTTTAGCTCGGTATTCAGTTGTTTCTGGTGATGCTCCATGTCTTTAGGGAGGCACACACCCTTGGCCAGATTAAGGGCCAATAAATGGTCTTTTTCAGCAACGACCGAATCTGTATTTCGGATGTCTCGGTCGTTAAAGGTAAGTTTTGGGGCCCAGCGGTCGGTAGTTTGGTCAGAAGGAACCAGTTGGGGGCTCGGTGGCAAGCTCGGCGGAAGTACGGGTTCTGCTTCATCAACCAATACTTGTTCGGTCTCAGCAGTCCGGGCGCGCTTGGTTCGGCGAGAAGAGGATGGCTGTTGAGAATGGAGGGCTACAACAGCAGGTTGCGATTGGCTGGGTGGTGTTACCTCGGGCCTAGTTGTTTCGGTCAGAAGGGCCCTAACTCTGCTTTTCTTTGCCATCTCTTCTTCTGCAGTCAGTGGAACAAGTCGTATCTCGGGCAGGGTTGGGTTCGGTTCAGGTGCGTCTTCAAGGAGGAAATCGGTCACTCGGGCTTTTCGGCGACTGCTATATCGGTAGGTCGGCTCGAATTGCAGCAACTTGGTCCAACTACGTTCAGGATACCGTAGTGCGGCTCGCAACACAGCAAGATTTGGATAACTGTACACAGAATGAAGGTGAGCAGAATCTGCGAAAATAAAGACAACTGTTAGTTCGGTTGATGGACTAGCAAAACCGAAATAAAAAATCGCAAAAAACAAGGCCGAAGTTAAATTACCGGGCTCCCCTTTTTTCCAATTTATAGGTCGGCCAGGAATTTGGGCTTGAAAATCCTCAAAGTTCCCAGAGACCCAGAAAAAGTCGTCGTCATTTACATCTTTGTCTGGTGTGTGTTTAATTATCTTCTCTCGGCGGCAGCGTATCCTAAGGTAATATACCCACCCATCTTCTTTTGAGCCGATGGAGTATTGATGGAATATTTCGGCCAAGCCAAGATTTAGTCTGGTTTGGTGGTTCAGTGCGGCTATTCCCATGATGATGCGGTACGTATTGGTGGACAATTGGGTAGGGCGTAATCTAGTCTGTCTAAGAAATTCACAGATCAACGGTTGAACCGGAAACCGCAGGCCGGTTTCGATGATAGATAAAAGGGTGAAGGGGACGAAGCCTTCATTATCCCAGGGTGTGATGTCTTTTTCGGCCAAAACCAGCTGGACGTCGTCAGGTATTTGGTAGTCTTTCCTGAATTCGGCTAGGCCGCCCGGGGTATTTACTAGGTATCTATACTTGCCCATCTATCGTATAATTTAAGGATAAATTAGATCGGTTCAAGGGTTGTACTCAGTAGCTCGGACGAGTGTGCAAAGGAGTGCTTGGGCCACCTAAGTCTGCAAGATGGAAAACATAGGGGTTAAGCACAGATCATCTGACCGTGCTACAAATAAAAGCAAGACAAAGTCCTACTTCGGCTATGTGGGATGCTACAATTTTCATCTCGGTTCGGACTTCGGGTCCGGTTGATTATTTTGGTTTGAACTGTGGGTTTGTTACTTCGGTTGAGCCTCTAGGGGCAGCTTTCTGAGTCTGGTTTAGAGACTAAGAAAGCTGGCTTGGCCCCAAAGGCTTAGCTCGGTTATAGTCCGAAGTAACTAGTTCAATATGTGCAAACTTGGTTCGGTGATCTTGTCTCGGCTAAAGTGGTTCAGAAGAAACTACTGATATTCCTACAAGTTCTAGTTCGGTTATTGTCTGAATCTATCTACATAAATGGGACAAACAGTATCCTAGTTCGGTTGCTACATGATTTTGGATCCAAGACTAGTTTTTTACAGGATAAATTCATACACACATAAGTTCTACTGAAAGTACAGAAGCATAGCAAAAATGGAAGAAATGTTTTGCAAAGACACATTAAACATAATGCACTGAACAGATACGAAGGAAAAACATGGAAGAGAGATGGATTTGCTTACCAGATGGAATAAAAGAAGACTGGAGTCGGCAACAGTATCAGCAAATGAAGAACGCGAGCTTGATAATGGAAGAAACAAAGGCACAGAGAGAGAAGACGAAAGAATAATGAAGAATGAGAGGTGAATAATCCAAGAAAAAGAAGGGTTGTTTTGTGAAAGAGGAGAGAGAAAAACGCGGCAAAAAGGGGCGGGACTGTTCAAAAAGTTCGAAGTACGAAGACGGCGTGATGACAGCTCACGGCCTATCAGAGCCCGCCACGTGGCAAGGGAAAGGGAAGCGTTACAGTCGCGATTGAAGAGACGTTTTGACCGGATAAAGCAGAGTTCGGAGTAAAACTAGCTCGGCTGGAAAGGCTTGTAGAACTTCAGCTCGGTTGAAGGATTTGTAATCTCAATCATGCTATGCAGATGAAATTAAGGGGCAATTGAGAGGGTAATTTTTGAGAAAGAATTGGGCCGAGCTGTGAGTTGGGCCCTGCGGCCCAAAGTGTGAAGGAATCGGTAAGAAGCCGTAATGTTATTTCGGCCCAGTAGAGGTATAGTTATTTCGGCCCAGGAGGGGTGTGGTTACTCCGGTTCAAGATAGTGTAAAGCTACTCCGGTCTGAAGGTAACTTGATGTTAGTCCGGTCTCACAGTTAGTCCGGTTGCGGTGTATTATTGTTAGATCGGTCGGAGCTTGCTACTCAGAAGCTTGGTATCAGCATACCATGGTTGAACGGGAGAAAACCGAACTAAGGATAGTTCGGCCTACTCTGTGGCTCAGCCAGTGTTATTTCGGTCACATAGAAGTTCGGCCGTGGTAAAAACCATCCCACTTGGTTTAAGCAGTGGGGGAGGGTGTAAAAGGATAAGCATTATCCTTAGGAATATGAATCCTAGGAGGACTCTGCATGGAGAAATAAAAGTCCTACTAGGATTATGCCACTCGAAACCTATAAAAGCTCACAAGCACCACCTTGGAGGAGGTAATTTTTTAACACAATTCTTCTTGAGAACATAGAGCTTTGTCTATTTGTCAAGCTTACTGACTTAGGCATCGGAGAGGTTTCCGGCACACACCCGCCAGCTAGCTCACGTTTGTGTTTTCAGGTGATAAAGTGACGTCGTACGGAGGAGCGTGGACTTGGTCAACAGGATTATACGAGGAGAATTATTTCCTCTCCGTACAGAATTCATAGAAGAAATTCTGTTCAAGGCCCTACATCATTCAAAAACCAGGACAAGATTATGATCAAAGCCTGAAACAGCTTGCAAAACCTCAAAACCTTCCAAATATTCAACTAACTTCGGCTCATCTTCACCAATGGAGCTACGTAATCCAAGCCTCCCATTTCTACCACTGCCCCAAACCCGTACCTCCCTTTTAGATGTCACAGCAACAGAATGTGCACGGAGCAGTGGGAGGTTCTTTGAGCCATCCGTCCCGGGTTGAGAACTCTGGTTCCATCCCCACGACACAATGCCCGTGGTAGCTTTTGTGTCGTCCGACTTTGCAATTTGACTTATGTCCAAAGAATGGCCGAGTTTTGATGCAATTGAAATAAAACGGAAACTTCATGTTGACTGGCAGCATTCCCAAATCTTGAATTACTCTGCTCAACTAGCTGTAACCGCTGCTCAAGAGTGCCATCACCTTAAATATGACAATACAATTCCGGTTATTGCAACTCCAAACATGTTAGGCATTTTCCATAGAGAACAATATATATACATGAACCAAAACAACATAAATCAATCATTTGAGCATAAAATAGAGCAGGTTGCAAGTTTGGAGACATATTAATAGTTAAAAAGTTAATTTTTCTGTACGTTTTTCATAAATAGTCAAAAAATTAACTAAAATAGCTAATTCTTATTAAAAAGATAAAAAGAAAAAAAAAAAAGAGCATGTCCCATTTGGTTGAACCTTACCAAAAGAGCACCTATTAGTTGAACACTTCGTATATATCATCTAAAAAAAATTAAAAATCAATTATTCTCTTTGCTTTTTTTTGCACGATTTTTATAAAAAAAAAAAATTTAAACTAATTAAAATAGCTAGTTCCCCCCCAAAAATACAATAAAATAATAGAGCATGCCCAATTTGGTTGAACCTTACCGAAAGAACACCTATTATGAAGGAGGTGGGTTCCCTTCGATCCATAATTTAGAATGGATGGTATTTTTCAAATTCGTGGGGCTCATCATGGGTTTTATCTACAAAAAAATTTTAAAAATTTAGGATGTATACTTTTGTTTTTAAAAATATATATATTTTTGGACAAATTACGTATACCTCCCTCGAGGTTTAGCTAAATTGCAGATACCTTCTGAGATTTCGAAAATTACAGATACCCCCCTGAGGTTTATATTTTCATAACAAATTTTCCCCTGAGGTTTATATTTTCATAACAATTTGCCCCCTAATTTGTTATGCAAACAGTACCTTCAGGGGGTATCTGTAATTTCTCAAACCTTAGGAGGGTATCTGTAATTTTGCTAAATCTCGAGGGGGTATATGTAATTTTGCTAAGATACATCATACACAGGTGCAGGTGCAGCAGCACTCACAGCAGCAATCACATACTTCGATGCAGTCTCAGGTGCAGCTAGAGGCAGAGTCAAAGCTTCAGTCTCAGCTTAATAAGAAGGCAGCAATGATAACTGATTCATCACAGCTGTAATAAGTAGTTGTTAGCTGAATTGGTTAGTTAGTTAGCTGAGTTAGTTACTGAATTTGTTAATCAGTTACTGAGTTAGTTAGATATTGTTCTCTATAAATATCTTGAGCAGTGTATATGAATATTTGGAATGAAATATAGAACAAAATATCTTCTATTCTTCTCATGGTATCAGAGCTTTCCTAAGCTCTTCCAAGTATTCTTCAAGAGTCATCCATGGCTGATCCTGTTTCTTTACCTTCAAGTCTTCAGTCTCTTCTGTCCAATTTTGGTTCTCTCATCACTGTTAAACTTGATTCCACAAATTTTTTGATTTGGAGAAATCAACTCCATAATATTCTTCGAGCTACAGGTCTTCTTGGCTATGTAACAGGTGCAATCCCTTGTCCTCCATCTGAAATTTCTGATGCATCTGGAAAATTTGTTTCCAATCCTGCATATCTTCAATGGGAAGCTATTGATGCAAATCTGCTCACATGTTTAACTGCAACTTTATCTTCATCAGTCTATGCCTCTGTTCTTCATCTTCACAGTAGTTCTCAAGTTTGGAAAACCTTAGAGAAGAAATTTACTTCTGTCTCTCGATCTCATATTCATCAACTGAAGAACCAGCTTCATACCATTCGAAAACAATCTTCTTCAATTGACTGCTATCTTTCACAGATCAAAGTAGTTTCAGATCAATTAGCTCTGTCTGGTGCAAAGGTTGAGGATGAAGATCTCATTCTTCTTACCTTAAATGGCTTACCAGACGAATATGATGCCTTCAAAACATCCATTCGTACTAGATCCAATGCTGTCTCTATGGAAGAATTGTGTTCCTTACTTGGCTCAGAAGAAATTCACATTGAAAGCAAGATCAAGCATGCTTCCAAACCTGATTTGCATGTTGCTTATTCAGCACCTAAAGGTTCTACTTCTGTTTTTGCTTCTGGTTCTGATCTTGAAGGACAACACTCCATTCTTGGATCATATCCTCGTCCTCCTTTTACTGGTGGATCTCAATACAGAGGAGGTCGAAGTGGTCGGTTTTTTCGTGGCAACAGATCTCATAATCGATTTTCTAACAATCGTTCAAGAGCATCAGCCTATTCTGGTTCTGCTTCCTCTATCTGCCAGATCTGTGGCAAATCTGGTCATCTTGCCTTGGACTGTTGGTATCGGCTTGATCCACAATATCAACCTTCAGCATCTCCCAAGGCCTATGCTGCTGCAATAACTTCTTCCTCTTCAGATTCTCCTGTTCCACCTTGGTACATTGATTCGGGAGCAACAACTCATCTTACACATGATTTGACCAATCTTCAGCAGTATCAAACCTATGAAGGCTCAGATCAGGTTACAGTAGGCAATGGCTCAGTTTTACCTATTCAACATGTTGGAAGTGGTATTCTTCCTACACCTCAATTTTCCTTTCATCTGTCCAATCTTTTGCATGTTCCCTCTATATCATCCAATCTGTTATCTGTTCATCAATTAACCAAGGATCATAACTGTTGTGTTATTTTTGATTCTGATTCTTTTGTCATTCAGGACAAACACACAAAACAGATTCTGCATAAAGGTTCAAATATCAATGGCCTTTATCAGTTGTCTCCATCCTCTACTTACTGTTCTAAGCAACCACAGGTTTTTCAGTCATCCACTACTTCAGTCTCTCCAATCTCTGATTTGCTGTGGCATCAAAGATTGGGTCACCCTTCTATTTCCAAACTTCAACACCTGGCATCTCATCTTCCCAATAAAAGAGTTTTAATAAAGTCCTAGATTGCACTGACTGCTATGTGTCAAAAAGTCATAGACTTCCTTTCAAATTGTCTTGCTCTTCTAGTGATAGTCCTTTTTCTCTTGTTCATGCTGATGTATGGGGGCCTTTTACTGTTAATAATGCTCCTTTTCGATTTTATGTTTTGTTTGTTGATGATTGTAGTAGATTTACTTGGATCTATCCCTTACATTTTAAAAGTGAAGTCTATGAAAAATTGCTTGAGTTTAAAGCCTATGTTGAAAATCAATTTCACACTTCTCTTAAAATTTTAAGAACTGATGGAGGGACTGAATTTGTAAACAAAAAGGTTGCTTCTCTTTTCTCTTCATATGGTATTATTCATCAAACCAGTTGTCCTTATACACAAGCACAGAATGGTGTTGTTGAGAGAAAGCATCGCCATATCACTGAAACTGCTATCACTCTACTTCATCAATCATCTCTACCTTTGACATATTGGTTTGATGCTGTTGCTACAGCAGTATTTCTCATCAATAGAATGCCTAGTTCTGTTTTGTCTCACAAATCTCCATTTCAGATTTTGTTTAACACTCTTCCAGATTTTTCTTTCTTCAAAGTCTTTGGTTGCCAGTGTTTTCCTTGGTTAAAGCCTTATACTACTCACAAACTTCAACCCAAGTCCTTATCTTGTGTCTTTTTAGGTTATCATCCCACTATCAAAGGCTATAGGTGTTTAGATCCTATTAGTGGCAAAATCTTTGTTTCTAGGCATGTCTTCTTCAATGAAACCTGCTTTCCTTTTGCTTCTTCTTCTCTTTTCTCTTCATCTTCAACTAGCTCTTTGTCTCAGATTCATAATGTCTTCTGGCCTTCTTCTTCTTCTGTTTCTTCTGAATCTTTTACTGCCCCTTCTGCATCTCCATCTCCTTCTTCTCCTCATGCTACATCTACCTCTTTCTAGGCATGTCCTCTTCAATGAAACCTGTTTTCCTTTTGCTTCTTCTTCTCTTTTCTCTTCATCTTCAACTAGCTCTTTGTCTCAGATTCATAGTGTCTTCTGGCCTTCTTCTTCTCTTTCTTCTGAGTCTTTTACTGACCCTTCTGCATCTACATCTCCTTCTTCTCCTCATGCTACATCTACCTCTCCTTCTCCTCATGCTAGTCCTATTCATTCTACTTCTCCAGCAGCCTCATCACCTCTAAGTTCTTCTTCTCCTCATGCTATTCCTATTCATTCTATTTCCATTGATCTTCCTCCACCTTCTGGTTTGCCTTCTACCCTGGTTCCTTCCTTGGTTTCCTCTAATGTTCATCCCATGCTCACTCGATCCAAAACAAAACCTCCTCTGTGTCTTACAACCACCTCCCAATTCGAAGATCCTTAATTGAATGAGAGACGTGTTTTGTTCTGAGGCATTCCAATGTGTTCTGTTCTGAGGATGTGTTCTGCTCTGTTAGAATGAGAGATGTGTTCTGTTCTGAGGAGTGTGTTCCAGTGGGTGTGCTGTGCTGGTGTGGTTAAAGGATTCTGTTTTTCAGTTTGCTATTCGTTTGGTGTTAGATTGGTGTCTCGCCAATTGTTTGGCGTGTTCTTGGACATGATTGGACTTTTTTTTCTTTTTTCTTTTTTGACGCCAACGTAGTTAGTATTAATAAGTGTAGCTATGATCACTTGCATGTTTTCCTTTTTAATGTTGTATATATACATTAATTTTCATCTATAGAGTTTTCTTTTGCCAATATAAAAAAAAAATAAAAATAAAATTCATATGACCTAGTTTATTTTTACTTTCAATGTATAATTCAAATTCGATTCATGATTTTACAGTTACGGTCCCAACTTGGAACCCGACCAAACCATTTGAATATATATATATATATATATATATATATATATAATTTGTTACTACACATTACTCAAGTGCCTTATCACTACCACAAAGTACCTTATTACTACCACATATATATATGCATAAGTTTCTTTAAAGTGTCATAAGTTACTAACATACATCACACTTAAAATTCGTGATCTATTTATAATTTTTTTTTTTTTTTTTTTTGGATATGTAATGATCGTAGGCTAGTTTGCAAACATCAGATTACATCTTTATAGTTCGAACAAGCGTTTCGAAACATGTTAATTCTCTACGGTCTGTGACCCTAAGAATTTTGCTAGTAAAG
Organism: Camellia sinensis; assembly: GCF_004153795.1. Lineage (NCBI taxonomy): Eukaryota > Viridiplantae > Streptophyta > Magnoliopsida > Ericales > Theaceae > Camellia > Camellia sinensis. The sequence goes on along the minus strand of NW_021024953.1, from coordinate 3,657,761 downwards.
GGAGTCAAGCCTAGGACATTGTAGGGAGCAAACCCCCAGTTCCTAGTCCTCATCCATTTGGCCAAAACCTTGGGGTTATATATATTATAAATATACATAAGTTGATAACCACTATGAGTTTCCTAAGGGCTTAGTCCGTAGGAGGAGATTATGGGTTCAACTCTTTTTAGGAAAAGTTAAATTAAGGGGTCAAACACTTGATACTTTGCAAAGGGTAGGGGAGGTTAATTTATATAGTTGCTAATTTAACAGCTAACAACTGTGATAAACAAAAAAAGGGCAGCTCATTGACTTATTTAGATTACATTATATCTCTATTTTTTTATACGACTTTTTATAATGAGTAAAAAAATTAAGTTGATAACACTATACACCTACAAATGTGCTTTTATCAAAATATATGTATACACCTACAAATGTGCTTTTCAACCATGAAAAAACTAGTTCTAAACAATCATATGAATTATTATTATTTAAAAATGACGACTTATTGTTTGATATTGTAATAGATTGTGAGCAATATTTTGTGATCATGTCATGGAAGATGACACAATTTCAAAAACCGTAATGTCAAACCAAATCGAACATGTTGTGAGAGATGACAAATTTTCAAAACTCTTAATTCCAAACCAAGTCGAACGACAGCTTGATTACAAAATTTTTATAATTTAGTTTGATTTTAAATTTCATGAAACTGTAATTAGTGGTTTGTTCATAGATTTACTACTAAACCGAACAAAATTGAATCATATTGAACTCATGGGTTAATCCCATTTTTTATTTTTATTTTCGATAATCAGAATTTGTGAAATCATGGGCTAATTTTTTATTTGTTTTTGGATAATTGAGTGCCCGGGTCAATTTACACGCACCTGACCAATCCCAAGGGATCAATCCCAACTCCATTTAAAGTCAAAGCAAACTCTCTGTATAGACTAACTTCAAAAATTTTATTAGGACTAGTGACTATTAAACTTGAGACCTGGAAGGAACACCCCCGGTCCCAAGTTATGTCTTCTTTGGGAAATGCTCTCCTATGAGTAACCCACATGTTTAGTTTCATGCACCAACAAGACCATCTAAATGATAGGTTCATTTAAACCAAATCACAGCTCTACATCTCATCAGTGGCCCATTTATCAGCCCCACAAAATAAAATGGACAAATTATACTAATGGCCCCTATAATTTAGGTTTGTGTCACTTTGGTTACTGACTTTTCAATTGTGATACATTTGACCATAAATTTTAAATATTGTTCCAAATGCTAAGATACATCAGACACAGGTGCAGCAGCACTCACACACTTCGGTGCAGTCTCAGGTGCAGCTAGAGGCAGAGTCAAAGCTTCAGTCTTAGCTGAATAAGAAGTCAGCAATGATAACTGATTCATCACAGCTGTAATGTTTGTTAAGTGGTTGTTAGCTGAATTGGTTAGTTAGTTAGCTGAGTTAGTTACTGCATTTGTTAAATCAGTTACTGAGTTAGTTAGATATTGTTTTCTATAAAATATCTTGAGCAGTGTATATGAATTTAATTTGAATGGAATATAGAAAAATATCTTCTATTCTTCTCACCAAATAAGGATAATTAAAGATATTATTGCTTAATTTCAAAGGCAAAGTCATCAATTTAATAATATATATACTAATTTGAAAAAAAAAATAAATGTCAAAAAAATATTTTTGAATTTTAAAAAATTAATTCTACTCACTAAAGATAAAATTATATGAAATTAATAAATCTTTTACATATTTATTTATTTATTTTTACCAAATTAAATTTTGTTATATGTTTGGATGATAATCATGTAATAGGCGATTGTTTTTATTTTCATTAAATTAGTTTCTATTTTTCCGAAAATCAAATATGGCGACAACTTTGATATCATTATTGAACAAATCCACTAAATAAAAAAATTGAAAACTAAAAACATATATATTAAATGTGTCGATTACACATTAAAAGCTAACAACCATCTATTACATGATCATCATCTAAACACGTAATAAAAATTAATTTAGTAAAATAAATAAATGTGTAAAAAATTTCAAACCTTAGAGAAGAAATTTACATCTGTCTCTCGATCTCATATTCATCAACTGAAGAACCAGCTTCATACCATTCAAAAACAATCTTCTTCAATTGACTGCTATCTTTCACAGATCAAAGCCGTTTCAGATCAGTTAGCTTTGTCTGGTGCAAAGGTTGAGGATGAAGATCTCATTCTTCTTACCTTAAATGGCTTACCAGACGAATATGATGCCTTCAAAACGTCCATTCGTACCAGATCCAATGCTGTCTCTATGGAAGAATTGTGTTCCTTACTTGGCTCAGAAGAAATTCACATTGAAAGCAAGATCAAGCATGCTTCCAAACCTGATTTGCATGTTGCTTATTCAGCACCTAAAGGTTCTACTTCTGTTTTTGCTTCTGGTTCTGATTTTGAAGGACAACGTTCCATTCTTGGATCATATCCTCATCCTCCTTTTACTGGTAGATCTCCATACAAAGGAGGTCGAAGTGGTAGATTTTTTCGTGGCAACAGATCTCATAATCGATTTTCTAACAATCGTTCCAAAGCATCAGCCTATTCTGGTTCTGCTTCCTCTATCTGCCAGATCTGTGGCAAATCTGGTCATCTTGCATTGGACTGTTGGTATCGGCTTGATCCACAATATCAACCTTCTGCATCTCCCAAGGCCTATGCTGCTGCAGTACCTGCTTCCTCTTCAGATTCTCCTGTTCCACCTTGGTACATTGATTCAGGAGCAACAACTCATCTTACACATGATTTGACCAATCTTCAACAGTATCAAACCTATCAAGGCTCAGATCAGGTTACAGTAGGCAATGGCTCAGTTTTACCTATTCAACATATTGGAAGTGGTATTCTTCCTACACCTCAATTTGCCTTTCATCTGTCCAATCTTTTGCATGTTCCTTCTATATCATCCAATCTGTTATCTGTTCATCAATTAACCAAGGATCATAACTGTTGCGTTATTTTTTATTCTGATTCTTTTGTCATTCAGGACAAACACACAAAACAGATTCTGCATAAAGGATCAAACATCAATGGCCTTTATCAGTTGTCTCCATCCTCTACTTTCTGTCCTAAGCAACCACAGGTTTTTCAATCATCCACTACTTCAGTCTCTCCAATCTCTGATTTGCTGTGGCATCAAAGATTGGGTCACCCTTCTATTTCCAAACTTCAACATCTGGCATCTCATCTTCCAAATAAAAAGAGTTTTAATAAAGTCCTAGATTGCACTGACTGCTATGTGTCAAAAAGTCATAGACTTCCTTTCAAATTGTCTTGCTCTTCTAGTGATAGTCCTTTTTCTCTTGTTCATGCTGATGTATGGGGGCCTTTTACTGTTAATAATGCTCCTTTTCGATTTTATGTTTTGTTTGTTGATGATTGTAGTAGATTCACTTGGATCTATCCCTTACATTTTAAAAGTGAAGTCTATGAAAAATTGCTTGAGTTTAAAGCCTATGTTGAAAATCAATTTCACACTTCTCTTAAAATTTTAAGAACTGATGGAGGGACTGAATTTGTAAACAAAAAGGTTGCTTCCCTTTTCTCTTCACATGGTATTCTTCATCAAACCAGTTGTCCTTATACACAAGCACAGAATGGTGTTGCTGAGAGAAAGCATCGCCATATCACTGAAACTGCTATCACTCTACTTCATCAATCTTCTCTACCTTTGACATTTTGGTTTGATGCTGTTGCTACAGCAGTATTTCTCATCAATAGAATGCCTAGTTCTGTTCTGTCTCACAAATCTCCATTTCAGATTTTGTTTAACACTCTTCCAGATTTTTCTTTCTTCAAAGTCTTTGGTTGCCAGTGTTTTCCTTGGTTAAAGCCATATACTACTCACAAGCTTCAACCTAAGTCCTTATCTTGTGTCTTTTTAGGTTATCATCCCACTATCAAAGGCTATAGGTGTTTAGATCCTATTAGTGGCAAAATCTTTGTTTCTAGGCATGTCATCTTCAATGAAACCTGCTTTCATTTTGCTTCTTCTTCTCTTCCCTCTTCATCTTCAACTAGCTCTTTGTCTCAGATTCATAATGTCTTCTGGCCTTCTTCTTCTCTTTCTTCTAAGTCTTTTACTGCCCCTTCTGCATCTCCATCTCCTTCTTCTCCTCATGCTACATCTACCTCTCCTTCTCCTCATGCTAGTCCTATTAATTCTCCTTCTCCAACAGCCTCATCACCTCTGAGTTCTTCTTCTCCTTCTCATGCTATTCCTATTCATTCTATTTCCATTGATCTTCCTCTACCTTCTGGTTTGCCTTCTACTCTAGTTCCTTCCTTGGTTTCCTCTAATGTTCATCCCATGCTCACTCGATCCAAAACAAAACCTCCTCTGTGTCTTACAACCACCTCACCTTCTTATCTTTACACTGAACCTCCTACTGTTCAAGCTGCATTAGGTTCTCCTGTGTGGCTTACTGCTATGCAGGAAGAATTTCAAGCCTTGCAGCAACAAGGCACTTGGGATCTTGTGTCTCTTCCTCCTCATAAAATAGCAATTGGTTGTAAATGGGTGTATCGAATCAAGAGAAATTCTGATGGTTCTGTGGCCAGATATAAAGCTAGATTGGTGGCAAAGGGATATCTTCAACAAGAGGGTGTTGATTTCCATGAAACTTTTAGCCATGTGGCTAAACAGCCTACAATTCGTATTTTTCTTTGTTTGGCTCTTCATTTTAATTGGCCTATTCATCAATTAGACATATCTAATGCCTTTCTTCATGGAACATTAGATGAGGAAGTGTATATGTTACAACCTCCAGGTTTTATTCAGTCTTCTAATCAAGTGTGCAAACTCAAGAAAGCCTTGTATGGACTTAAACAAGCTCCTCGAGCTTGGTATTCTACTTTCTCTAAATTCCTTATTTCTCAAGGCTTTGTTAATAGTCATTCAGATTCCTCTCTTTTTGTTCAACACACTTCCAGCAGTTTGCTTATTCTTGTTGTCTATGTTGATGACATTCTAGTCACTGGTAGTGATCCTGCTCTTCTTGCACAATTTATTCAGCATATGCATACAGTGTTCTCCATGAAGGAATTGGGGACTGTGTCATATTTCTTGGGCATCTCCGTTAAAGCCTTATCTCAAGGTTACTTCTTATCTCAAACTAAGTATGCCACTGAGCTACTTCACAAAGCTGGTTTAACTGATTGTAAACCTTGCTCCACTCCTTTAGCTGTGAAGGCTTCTTATTCTCCTTCTTCTTCTTCAGATGAGCTTCCATTTTCTAATCCTTCTTTGTATAGGAGTATTGTTGGTGGTCTCCAGTACCTCACTATTACCAGACCTGATTTAGCCTTAGCTGTTAACCAAGCATGTCAGCATATGCATCTGCCCACAAATGCTGATTTTCAAGCTGTTAAACGTTTGTTGAGATATGTAAAAGGTACTCTTCATCATGGGCTACACTTTACTGCTGGTCCCTTATCTCTTCATGCTTTTTCTGATTCAAATTGGGCCGGTGATAGTGTTGATCGAAAGTCCACTTCAGGTTACTATGTCTATTTGGGTTCTAATCTAATTTCATGGAGTGCTAAGAAACAACCTATTGTTTCTCGATCATCTACTGAGGCAGAGTACAGAGCATTAGCTAATGCCACTGCTGAATTAACCTGGCTGCAGCAATTGTTAAAAGATATGCATATTTTTCCATCTTCTGTTCCTGAGCTCTGGTGTGACAACATTTCTGCAATGGCATTGGCTTCTAATCCAGTTTTCCATTCACGCTCTAAACATATAGAAATTGACTGCCATTTTATTCGGGATAAAGTTGTTGCCAAAGTGATTGCTTTGAAATATGTTCCTACAACAGATCAAGTGGCTGACATTTTCACCAAACCTCTTTCTACCTCTCGGTTTCTTTATTTGAAAGACAAGCTTCTTGTGCAGCCTTGCCCCATCAGCTTGCAGGGGAGTGCTAAGATACATCATCAGACACAGGTGCAGACTCAGGTGCAGCAGCATTCACACACCCAGCAATGCTAACTGATTCATCATCACAGCTGTAATGTTTGTTAAACAGTTAAAGTGTTTGTTAGTTGAGTTAGTTAGCTAAGTTAGTTACTGAATTTGTTAAATCAGTTACTGAGTTAGTTAGATATTGTTCTCTATAAATATCTTGAGCAGTGTATATGAATTTAATTTGAATGGAATATAGAAAATAATCTTCTATTCTTCTCACCCAAATAAGGATAATTAAAGATATTATTGCTTAATTTCAAAGCAAAGTCATCAATTTAATAATATGATATACTAATTTGAAAAAAAAATAAATGTCAAAAAAATATTTTTGAATTTTAAAAAATTAATTCTACTCACTAAGATAAAAATTATATGAAATTAAT
>NW_021024953.1:3589204-3626848 GCF_004153795.1 Camellia sinensis | reverse complement strand
GTTATGATCTCCGGTGCAGCGCTCTTCAGACTAGGGGGAACTTTCCGTTGCTATACAGTGCTGCGGTGCTCTTCAGACTAGGGACAACTTTCCAGTTGCAGGGATCTAGGGTTGTGCATCTCGGTGACAGATCTCAGGCATGTCCAGTTCTGATCCAGGGATAGGAGTGTTGCTGATAACGCCTGACGATTCCCGTATCCCTTTAGCATTCAAGCTCCGGTTCAAAGTCTCGAACAATGAAGCAGAATATGAGGCATGTATTGCTGGCCTAGAAGCAGCCCTAGAACTAGGGGCAAGACGGTTGGACGTCATTGGGGACTCGAACCTTGTTGTGTCTCAAGCAAAAGGAGACTGGAAAGTCAAAGAGGAAAAGATGATAATTTACCACCAGACCTTGGATTTGTTAATCCCTCGGTTTGAGAAACTAAAATTCACCCACCTAGTACAAGAGAACAACAGGTTTGCAGATTCACTAGCAACTCTATCTTCCATGATAGACATCCCGTCCGGGGTCCGGATGCGTCCAGTCATTATTGATCAGAAGTTTGTGCCGGCGTATGAATCAATCACTGCCATAGACGAAGTTCAGGACGAGAAGCCCTGGTATTACGACATTTGGAACTTCTTGGAGAAGGAGGCGTATCCACCAGGGGCAAATGCCAAGGATAAAAGGGCAATCAGAAGAATGGCTGTTCAGTTCATCATCTGTGGGGGTAAGCTGTATAAGAGAGGTCATCTGGGAATGCACAAGCTCTGTGTAGAAGCTGAAGAGTCGAAGCGCCTGATGGAGGCCATCCACGGAGGCGAATGCGGGGCACACATGAATGGGGTAATGCTGGCCAGAAAGATCCTCAGACAGGGCTACTACTGGTCTACCATGGAAGAGGATTTTATCGGCTTTGTTCGGCGATGCCACAAATCCCAGATCCATGCAAATCGTATGAACATCCCGCCGTCAAAGCTGTACAACATGACGTCCCCATGGCCATTTTCAGTTTGGGGAATCGATGTGATCGGGGCTGTTACCCCGAAGGGATCGAATGGGCATGAGTTTATCCTGGTAGCGATAGATTACTTTACGAAGTGGGTTGAGGTCCAATCTTATGTGGTGTTGAAGGCTTCACACGTCGCGAAGTTTATTAGAAACAACATCATCTGTCGCTACGGGGTCCCAAACGAGATAATTTCAGATAACGGTTCCCACTTCAAGAAGGAAGACTTGTTGGAAAAATACAATGTGGCTTTTCATAAGTCATCCACATACCGGCCGCAGACCAATGGAGCGGTTGAGGCCGCCAACAAGAACATCAAGCATATACTGCAAAAGATGGTGGAAACCTACCGGGATTGGCCAGATAAGCTGCCATTTGCTCTGTGGGGCTACAGGACTTCAATTAGAACTTCTACCGGAGTGACTCCGTATTCATTGGTTTATGGGATGGAGGCCGTTCTGCCTATCGAGGTTGAGGTTCTGTCATTGCGAGTATTGGCTGAGTGTCAAATAGCCGAACCAGATTGGCATCAGAGCAGGTTTGAGGAACTCATGCTTTTTGATGAGAGAAGACTGAAGGCACTGTACCATGTTCAAAGTTATCAGCGCAGAATTGCCCGGGCTTTCAACAAGAAGGTTAAGTTCAGGAACCTAAAGGAAGGGGATTTGGTGCTCAAGGACAACCGAGCTCCCATCTACGACCCAAGGGGCAAGTTCAGACCCAATTGGACAGGTCTCTACATCATCAAAGCTATCTGGTCAGGTAGAGCTATGGTCCTGATGGACCTAGATGGCCTGGAATTCTCCCAACCGATCAACATGGACAAGTTGAAGAAATATTACCCTTGAGAGGCTCGCTAGGCCGAAAACCCGAAAGGGCGACGTAGGCAAAAGTTAGAGCACAAAAATTAGAAAATATAAAAACTGAGCTCGCAAGGCTGAAAACCCGCAAAGGGCGGCTTTGGCAAAAGTTAGAGCGCAAAAGGAGAGTGAAAATATCCGAGTGAACCTAAGCCTGACTACGTAAGGCTTGATTCCCATCTTTGGGATACGTAGGCAACTTCATCCTGGAGTTCAGCCATAACCCTTTTCCCCGATCAACTTTGTCCATTTGATCATCTCGGTCATCTTTGTCTATTCAGCATTCAAGGGTTCGGTTATGATCTCCGGTGCAGTGCTCTTCAGACTAGGGGCAACTTCCCGTTGCTGCGCAGTGCTGCAATGCTCTTCAGACTAGGGGCAACTTTCCAGTTGCAGGGATCCGGGGTTGTAAATCTCAGAGACAGATCTCAGGTGTGTCCAGTTCTGATCCATATCAAAAATGATTCTGAAAAGTTTTAATAAAAGTTGACTTTGTTCAAATTAATCTTTTTACAACTAAGACCATTTTTGGACCAAAGCGGAAAATTTTCAGTACCACAACCTTCAATTTCATTGATTTCAAAACAGAGTTCTTTTGCTCTTGCATACAATCGAAGTTGCTTTTTATTACATTCATAAAGAAAACTTGAAAGTACTAATAAAGCAATAAATCCGGGGCATAGTCAAGTCAGGTGCTCCTGCGCCCCCTTCCAGAGCTGGTCGAAGCCTCTGATGCCAAGCTGGGCCGAATCTGTGCCTTTTCATTGAGCCAATGCACGCACTCGTCAGACAAAGTATAACTGAAAGTGGGGGCGGGGGCCAGGAGTTCTCTCGTCCTCCACGCGATGGCCTGCCGAGCAAGCTGTGCGCCTCGGGTTGGAAATGCAGCAGGATACTCTATCCCCTCTGGCCGGCAGGTCTGATTATGGCCGAATTGACGTCGAATCCGAAATGGGAAGTAGAATACATAGTGAGTGAGACCAACCAATTGAATCCCAGTCTGCCGGGACATGTTGTAACTCATTGCCGGAAGGCTCAGCCAAGGACACCGCCAAGCAATACGGTCTGCGGACAAGCGACACATCCAAGCGAACCACCATCCCTCATCCAGGGCATTGACTAGACGGTGCCGGAAGAAGTAGCCGCAAGCTGAATATGCTGGGCAAGAGTCCACAACTTGCAGTTTGTCCATCAACCATACCTGGGGAGGGATGAAAAGTGAGAGAATAAAGAATAGAGAGATGTACGAGGAGAGAAAAGCGAGAATAGGGCTTTGTGAGAAAAGACCGAGCTTGAGGGTTGAGTGATGTAAGCAAATACATATGTGAGATTGGGTGGGAAACATTACCTGTAGTAGTAGTGGACTCCCTGCTAATCTGGTCGTCTCATGACGATAAAAGGCGTCTAAGCCCATCAACGTCTCAGCCAGAGTCATGGCAATACAGCTCTTGCCCTCCTTCAAGCCTTGGGCAACCTCGGTCAGCCGGACACTAGACCCTCCAGAGCCTGAGACAAATAGAAAATGAGATAGCATACACAAACAGAGGGCATGTCGCCGGAAGCCTTGCCAGTGATGGTTGTTGCGATCACTAGCATCAGAAAACCGATAGATCAAACTCGGAATATCCAACATCCCGTCACAAATCAGAGACCGAGCATCACACATGTTGAGTCCACACATTCGCCCTAAGGATTGGGCATGGCCAAAATTAAGTTGGGGCAGGAGCTCCTCGTCGCGCTCGGACTCCATTAAGGCTCGGAAATCTTCAAAGGTAAGACATATCTCTTGCCCAGCGAAGCTAAAGACATGCGTCACCGGATTCCAAAACCTTTCCGCGGCGTGGAGAAACGGGAGGTGCAATGGGGTACGACCCAGAGTGATTAGTGCATTTATGCTGAAACCCCGGAAATTCAACTTTTCCGAGCCATCCAAGCTAGCAATCCAAGTTGTGAGATTTTGAGCAAAAAACTCTTCCATTAGAGCAAATCAGTGTGGAATTGAGAAAAACTACGAAGCTGGGGTCTTTTGTAGGAGATAAGGTTGAGTGGAGGACAGGTGTCAACATTCTAGTGATTCCCTCATTCATAGCCGGCCGGCCAAACATTCTGCCGACCGGCCATTACATTTTGCCGACCGAACAAATTTCTGGCCGATGGCCATTCCTTATGGCCGATGGCCTCTACCTCTGGCCGATGGGCTTCCTCCTGGTTCCCTGAGCTGTTTATGCTAGGGATTGGGGAACTCCACCACCTCCGATCCCTCCCCCGGTGATCGATTCTTGCGGAGTCACACTTGTCTGCTTAGCGAGTTATTGTACATTTGCTTATCGAATTGTATTTCACTCTCTTTGAGTTTTTGATTTGTTTATCGAGTTGTACTCACACTTGTTTGGTTATATCATGCCTTTGTTTTGCTTATAGAGTTGTAAGTCGGTTCGCTACCTGATTATTACGATGCACATACTCGGTGTTCAAAATAGATTCAATTTCGTTCACATTGTGGTGTGATACTTTGCGATGCGATGCATAGAAAGTTTACAAATGCAACATCTTTTGAACAAAATGGTTGTTTCATTCCCGTCACGTGCTTTGAAAAATATGTAATTTTGAGAAAGAATAAAACCTGCTCGAGGCAGTGCAATGTGCTTAAACCACCAGTAAAAAGGAAAGTAAAACATAGAATGATAGGGTAGCAAAGTGTCGAATTGATACCAGTAAAACTCCCCTTGCGGTCAACGCACTTTCTGCGCCTTTGTTCGGGTCAACTACATGGCTTGGCACCTTCATTACTTGAGACCATGCGGGGAAGCACACTTTTGAAACATGGACCTTCGAGTTGACCTCAGGCCACAACTTCTGCGAACGATGCTTGATACGTACGAGGAACGTCCCTTCCCGTATCCTTTTCATGTCTTGAGGATTCCCACAAATCGTTTCAATTATGCTGTGTTACAGTATTTTACATCCCTGCATTATGAATGATATGTTCACTCACATGTGTTCAAGTTTCTCTTTATACACTTTACTTGCGTAGACCGTATGCTAATTTCATTACTTGCGTAGACCGTATGTTAATTACACTACTTGCGTAGACCGCATGTTTAATCAATTTCATTATTGGCGTAGACCGCATGTTTTGCTTGCGTATACCGCATGTTAATTACGTTACTTGCGTAGACCGCATGTTTGTAATTAATTTCATTACTTGCGTAGACCACATGTTTTGCTTGCGTAGACCGCATGTTAATTACGTTACCTGCGTAGACCGCATGTTTGTAATTAATTTCATTACTTGCGTAGACTACATGTTAATTTCATTACTTGCGTAGACCGCATGTTTTGCTTGTGTAGACCGCATGTTAGTTACGTTACTTGTATAGACCGCATGTTTGTAATCAATTTCATTACTTGCGTAGACCGCCTGTTCTACTTGCGTGGACCGCATTCTTATGATTCAGATTCATTACTTGCGTAGACCGCATGTTTTGCTTGTTCTGCTTGCGTGGACTGCATTCTTATGAATCAGATTCATTACTTGCGTAGACCGCATGTTTTGCTTGCGTAGACTGCATGTTTATTCAATTTCATTACTTGCGTAGACCGCATGTTTTGCTTGCGTAGACCATATGTTTATTCAATTTCATTACTTGCGTAGACCGCATGTTTTGCTTGCGTAGACTGCATGATTGTTCAATTTCATTACTTGTGTAGACCGCATGTTTTACTTGCGTAGACCGCTTGTTTTTACTTGCGTAGACTGCATGTTGGCATTCAATTTCACTACCTGCGTAGACCGCATGTCCTGCTTGCGTAGACCGCATGTTTGTAATCAATTTCGTTGCCCGCATAGACCGCGCGCTCCACTTATATATCTGTGCCTTCACAGCATTGTTATGTTTCCCATTCGCTTTGCGTTGTCACGCATTTCGAGCCCACTATTATGCATGTTGCTAACGATATTGTACCTGTTAAGTTTGTTTTCTTTGCAGGCACAATATTGTATGTATGGTTCATTTGAGGTGGGTGCAACCAGACGAGCCGCACAGGTATTTGTATCCTCCGAGTGAGACGTATCGAGAATTGCTTAATTCTCTTACATCCTTTCTACATTGTAGTGTAGTTTGGTGTATGCTAGCTTAAAACTGTCGCATGTATGCTTTGTTACAGTTTTCTTTGCATGATCATAAGTTATGTCCGGCTCTGTGCATTGTCTTGCATCTTGCCCCTGCCTTTGGGAGCATACCTTGTTTGCCTTCCATGTTTGTCTGAGTCTTCGGCCTTGTCAAAAATGGGTCGTCTCTGGGCTTTGACATTCACTCCCGTCATTGTTATGACTTTCGAGTTCTGTCAAAGAGGGGCAACTGTAGACACCCCATTTTTGACCATTCTCAAGATTTGGACGTCACCGTTTGAACACTCGCCTCAGGATCTCTCGACCTGACTGTTTCGTGTTTGGCTTTGACACCAAACACTTGTGTTTTTGCCTTGAAGGGAGGAGAATGGCTTGTTGGCCACCCTCACATTCCACCGGCCTTCCCCTAGCATCATCGGCTGTTTAGGGGTGCCACCGGCCATGGTTTCTTAAAATCAATGACCGGTCGGCATAGTATACTGCCGATCGGCACTTTATTTTGCCGGTGACATCTTTTGCTGGCCGGTGTGACTCCTTTGCACCCTTGAGGCATGGTGCATGCCAGCTGTGCCAGCTGGAATGCACCATCACTCCTCCCGTCGTTTTTGGCTGGTATGGCCTTTGAACCCCTTTGTCTCTTCTAGAAGGCATGAAACCAGAGAGACCTTGCTAAGCTTCTTGGAGAAGCTTGGCCAGTTGTTTTTAGCTTCTCCAAGAAGCCCTAGACTCCTTTGCACCTTTTGCCCCTTCACTTGCTTACTTGGAGAAGCCAAGAACCATCTTGCTTTGGCTATATATAGAAGGCCCTCCTCCTCCATTTAAAGGTTGGGAGTTTTAAACCTAAGAACCAGTAGCTTATATACATATATCTGCTATGGATATATTCATCTCTCTCTTATATTTCCCTCTCTCTCCTCCCTTAGTGTGTGTTTGGTAGCCCAAAAGTGCATTTTTACCTTACTTTTGCACTAATACACACACCATTACACCTTGCTCCGAGATTGAGAGGCTTTGAGGGTTGATTCTTGAGGTTTTAGACTGATTTTGATCAGTAGAAGGTGGCTAGATCATCTGTTCTTCAAAGTTTCTTCAAGGGTAATCACTTTGCTTTAGTTTCCCCAAACTTGCACTAGTTTTTTACTTGTCTTGCTTGCTGATTTAGGCTTTGTACATAACATAAAAAAAGCTTATATTTTCATGCTTAAGAACTTTCATTAAGGGTGTTTTGTGGTTCGAGTTCAAACTCACCCTCTTATGCCTTATTTGGCCTTTTTGGTGCTTCCTTTGTGAGGCTTTGTTTGCTTGAGTGTCTTGGTCTTCTCACCACTGAAAACCAGTGGATTTTCAGTGGTGAGGAAGGTGGTTTGAAGTCTTGTATAGGGGAGGGACATCCCTCTCCCTTCATTGCCTCATTTTCTTGCCTTTTGGCTTAAAGGGTAACATGCATGCTTGATCTTTTTTGGCCTTATTTCAGAGGTTTTTGGGTGTCTCTAGGTCACATGCTATCTCTGTTCTTGGTCGGATTTGTGCCCTTTTGCATGCTTAACATACTTGCTTTACATTCCTCTATTTGGTCTAGAAATGCATCTTATGTTTAGGTCATGATTCTTGCATGTGTTAGCCTAATTTCATGAAGGTATTGGCATTACTTTACCATGTTTAAGGCCTGTTGGCCATCTGTTTCAGTCATGCTTGCCATGTTTGGAGTCATCTCTTTGTGTTTTGGCTTGTAAGCCTTGAGTATATTGGCCTCTAACATGCGTAGCTTAGGCCATCCTCATGATTTGGCATCATTTAGGATCATATTTCAGCCCATAAATCATGTTTGTATGTCTGCATATGTGACCTCTTTCATGCTTTGAGGATGTGCCCTTTTATGCCTAGAAATGAATTTTGGTGTATGCATCTCATTGGAGCCACTTAAGCTGCCATATCAGTGGGTTTTGAGTCCATTTTTGCATGCTAGGATTCTATTTTTGCTTGTCTAATTCATGCCATGAATGGTCATGTTAGTGGAAGTAAAGTGCCCCATTTTTGTGCCTTAGCCTTAGGCCCATTGGCTTGCATGTTGGCATGAGTGTTAATCCACCATTTTGGACACTTTTGGCCACTGTTTTGAGGTGGATTGAGGTCTGCCCCTTTATGGTTTAAGTCCACCATTACATGCTTGTCTCATGTTTGTTGCATGATTGCTTCATTAGGTGTTGTAATATGATGATCCTATTGCTCAAATCATCCATGTTTGCATTGCATTTGGATCTTGCATGCCTAGCATTGCATACTTGCCATGGTAGTAATGTAATGCATGTTGGCATGCCTTGCATGTTAATCTCATGTTGTATCTTTGAGTCATGTTTGCATGACATGCATTGCATTACTTGGTTTGGGGTGTCAAACCAAGTGTGGGGGTTAAGGAGCGTTCATACTTTAAGTGATGTAACGCGTCTTAACTCTCGGTCACCACGGCCCTTGACTTCAACATGATAGGGTCTTGGTCCTCATTTGTGTGTTGCATGCATTTTTACATCAAATGGCAAGCTTGATCTCTTAGGCTATCATGCACAATTGATGGCTCGAGGATCGAGGGCCATGCTTCCCTGAGTTCAATACATGATGGGGAATATGGCCATGCTCACATGTGCCTGAAATCCCATGCCATATACTGTCTGTCCTCTGTTGCTGTCAAAACTGTCTTCTGCAGGAAGTCCCTGCCGATCGGCAGTGTTCAGTGCTGACCAGCAATCCTCCCTGGGCCGATAGCTTCATAAACAGCCGATGGGTATTTTCAATGGCCGGTGGACATTTCCTTCAGCCGATGATGTTCCATAGTGTTCAGGGGACCTGTCCCAGAACTTTGGCATTTTTCAGAGAAGCAGGGCAGTGTAAACAGAGGCGGCAGTGGTATGGTACGAACCTTCTGGGCGAGACGGGTTCGAGCATGCATCATTCGCACATCCCAAGGCGGGGGCTGTGGCCACCTTTCTTTTTGCATTCATTCTGTTAATTAATTAGAAGTTCTGTAATAATTTATGCGTTTATTATTCGGACTGTAATATTTATTTGGACCCTCCGAGTGAGGGCAATTCTGTAATAAGTGTGCGTGAGTGTGTGTATGTCTTCCAACCCCACGTCTTTCTTCCCCTTTTATTTACCTGCTTTGATGGTTAATAATAGGACATGTTTAATTTAGCATACCTTATGCTATGCATGCGTGCATCATTCATCAGTATTGCATGCACCGGGCTTGGCACATCATGCTAACTGCATTAGTATTTCAAATTTAACTTGAATACATGCTACTCGTGCATTTTCACATGCCATGTTTAGGTTAGCCGAGCCTATTCTAATTGCATCCTGTATGTGATGCATTAGTCAATTTGACATGCACTAGGACCATGCATGTTGGCTAACTAGTTTATTGTTTTGGCTCGGAGTACTCGGTAAGCATTTATGCTTTAGCATATCTCATGCGTGTGAATGCTACCATGACAGCATGCTTACCATGTGTCTAGATACTTATGTGATAAACTGTTTGAATGCCTGTGGGTGAAGGTTGGATTGTCTGAGTTGGAAACACTCGTTGAAATCCGTGTTTTAGCCTACTTGCGGGTAGCAAATTCCAAAACATTTTTCCAAAATAAACGGGCATGCAAAGCTTATTTCCAAATTAGGCAATCTAGTCTATACTTGTTTTCTGTGTTCATAACATAGTAATTCTAGGCTAATAAATGGAATAAGAACACATAACGTTTTCAAAAACGGATATCACGGTTAGTAGAGGCCGATCTTCGGATCGGGCGAGAAGGGGTGCTCATAGCTGACCTTCCCCAATCGTACCCTAGCTCCCGAGCCGAGGCAACTCTGGTGATGACGGACATGTGGTCTTTGGCACCGAGTCAGGGTTTCCTAAATTCCCCCAAAATAAAATATTTAGGTGGCGACTCTGTATCTGGCAAAGCAGTCCATGTTTGGCACTTCTTTTTCTAAAAACCTATTTTCTCAGAACGATTTGTCAGACTTGGACTCTTTGGTTCAGATTAAGAACCGTGACACAAAATCGAGTCCGAACTGTAGCGAGGGCCCCCCACGCGGGCGCGTCTACAGATGGTTTTTCTGGGTGAAAAAAGAAAAACGAGTAATTTACACCGTTCACAAATAGGGGGCATATAAGCATGGGCAAGATAGATTGTGAAAAAATCCATTTACATTTCACAAGATATGGAACAATTACTGATACCAAACTCATAACCCTTTCTTTCTTCCGCAACTCTATCAAATCTAAAGTTCTGTCTCAATACCCTATATTAGTTACTTAGCTAGTTGCTTACCATTATCATGAAACTTCAGACCAAACCCAAGAACAAACAGAAAATTAATACAATCATAGAAACTGAAATCTTAGTTCTTTAGTCTATGATGTGAAAGATGCACTTTAATGGTTACTCAATCTCCGACCAAATTTTGTGTTCATTGCCTTCTCTATATCAACAGGGTCTCCTTGTAAATCAAATTGATCCTGCAAAAAATAGATAAGTCATAGATAATTCTTATAAAAAATAAAATAATTACAATAAATAATTAAGATTTCTAACCTATTATAAAAATGAGTAAAATCTCCTATAAGTAGACAACGAACTTACATTCAAGCGTTGAAACATCGCCTCCTTAACGGAGGCATCAACATACTTCCACCTATGAACACTTGGATTTGGTAAACGAGTTCGCACTTCTACACCAATCTTTGAGGCTAGTTTTGAGGCATAGTCCCCTACCGGTGCACGAAATTCTGGAGGGATAGGCACGCTAAGCTTTCCATCTTTATCAACAAGGCCTTGAACCTCTTTGCCTCGAGTCGGGCCACGAGCACGCTTAGCAGCTGATATTGTGATGCCATAATATTGAAATAGTATGTGAACAAATTTAATTAAGATCTCAAATCAATGTAAATAAAGAGTGTGTCTTACCAATAGTATTACCAGCAGTCACCTCAAGTTGAGGCTCCACATTGAGAGGTGGTGGCGGATTGCTAGTCACCTCAGGACGTGAAGAGGTATCCCCCTCTTCTAATGCGTGGGTCAATGCCTCATGATGAGATTGTGAACGGGCTCTCGATGGTATCTCTAACAGCTGAATAACATAATAAAATATGAATATATGTACAAAGATATACATGTCTATGTGTGTATGAATTGAAAGTAACAAGAAAGAATATATTTCACAATGCATAAATGTATAGTACCTCATGCTCAAACGAATCATAGGTTTCAGTGTCACTGCCATCTTCAGCCTCTGACGGTCGATAATCATCATCATTTTCCTCAATTGGTATTTGTTTTTCCTTCCTCAATTTCTTATGTTGAACCGTAGCCTTCAAACAAGTTGTTATATTCTTCACTCCTAGAGCATTCATTCTCTCACGGTTTTTATTAATATTCTTCATTCTTTGTTTCTCATAGTTCGTTACCTTCTTAGTTGTGGTACTTGGTTTGGTCAACTGCTTTTTTGTAGCGTCCATTTTGCCCAACTATAAAGCATAATTGAACATTTTTTTGGTGGATACGCATAATTGAACATTAGATGTAAAGAAAAGATAATTATATATTTCTATACATAAAGCATAAAGCAACTACAATCTCAACAAGTGGATATGTCATATAGGCTCTAAATCATTGAAATATGGCTAGAGTGATATGGATGATTTTTGTTTTTACCATTTACTTATCATAGAACAAATTAACTACAAAGCCATCAGACACACAATATGACCAATCAATGATAAACCTACATAACAGTGGATGAACCCCACAACTGAAATTTAACTACATTAATTAAGAACAATGTTCATATAGAAAGTGCAAAATAACTACAAATCCTAGTCTACATCAAGATCCATATCGTAATCCACATCAGGTTCGTCACACTCTTCATTTTGTTTGTCAGCTCTTTTCTGTATCATTGTTTCATCAGATGACCTAACCCTTATAACAACTTCTGCTTCAACACCATCTCTATAACATTGAACATTAGGGCCGATGTCAATTGGAACAACATCGGTAATATTTTCTTGTTGGAACACATCATTTTCTTCTGGTTCATGTAATGATTCTCCATCACCTACCTCTGGTACATCAAAGGCACCCATATGTTGCACTCGTTGAACGACTTGCCAAGGTTGTCCCCATTTGGTATCATTTAGGTAAAAGACTTGCTTAGCCTGGCTAGGCAAGATGAAAGGGTCGTGTTGATACCACCGACTTGTGACATCAATACTTGTGCAATAATCATCGGTTCGCAATGTTCTACTTCGACCTGTATTTCCTGTGTTGTACCATTCACACTGGAACAATACAACTTTGTTATGACACATGTACTCCAATTCCCAAACATTGCACAAGTGACCATAAAATTCATGCGTCACTCCCTCATGATCCCCTTCCGTAAGCACACCACTATTCTGACTGTTACGGCGATTGTCTACTTCTCTTGTACGAAACCGTACGCCATTGATTATGCAACCTGAGTACTCTTTTACTAGTAAATTTGGGCCATTTGCTAACGACCATAAATCATTGGTTGCTTTTGGTGACTTTTCTTCTCTTAATATATTTATCTACATTCACATATAACGTACATTAAGATAGTAAAAATAAATTAATAAATGATCAAATCTTATACAAATTTTTAATCATGTCTTAAAATTGAAAATGCCTTACCCGCTCTTTGAACCACTTGGGAAACTCTTGTTGTTGTATACGGGTTATGCCTTGGTCAGATAGAGTCCGTAATAGATTTTTGTGTATCCTACTCAAAAGAATGTGATTATTATGCACTGCTAACTACATTAACAAAGCTAAGAATACACATATTTAAATGGAAAACATACTCTAGATACTTCTCTATCTCAGGGCTATTGTTCAACAAGAACCAATAAGCCATATCACGATATTCTTGTGACATATCAGCATCCCTTGTGATTAGGCCAATAGGACGGGCAATTTCTGTGAATACAGTTAACCCTTTGTGACGTTCGCCACGATCTTGATTTCGTTCGGGTCGATTATGCACTGTTTCGATCCCATCAACATACATTGAACAAAAAGTAATGCACTCTTTGACAATGTAAGCCTCTGCGATTGAACCTTCTGGTCGAGCTCGGTTTGTAACAAACTTTTTTAAAGCTCCGAGAAACCTTGAAAAGAGAATTAGTTAAGAGCAAGGTTACACATGCAACATATAATTACGAACCTTTCAATTTAACAATTACCTTTCAATCCGGTACATCCATCGATATTGCACCGGTCCTCCAAGAATAGCCTCACGCAGCAAGTGAACGGCCAAGTGAACCATCACATCAGAGAAGGCTAGAGGAAAGATCTTTTCAAGCTCGCATAATATGTGTACTATACGTTCCTCTAATTTCTCAAGTTCATTACGGCGCAGTGTCCTTGAGCACAAATCCTGGAAAAAGCTACCTAACTCAAATAGTGTTTTACTAATCTCTTTGTCTACGTAACCACGCATCCCAATTGGAAGAATCCGTTGTGTGAGTACATGGCAGTCATGACTTTTCAAGCCTGTTAATTTACCATTTCTCGTATTCACTGATCTTGATATGTTTGCAGCATAGCCATCCGGATACTTCACTGATTTCAAGAATTCAAAGAAACCCTCCCTCTCTTCAGGGGTCAATGAAAAGATTGCCCTAGGTTTGACATAAGTTCCATCAGGACGACGTGTTAACCACAACTCTTTCCTTATACCCATATCTTCCAAGTCCATCCGTGCTTTGTCGGTGTCTTTGTTCTTTCCATCAATGCCTAACATAATTCAAAGGTATTTTCACTAAAATTCTTCTCGACGTGCATAACATCAATGTTGTGTCGAAGCTTCCGTTTCTTCCAGTATGTAACTCATACAAGATGCTTACCTTTGTCCAATTTGGTGCCTGACGGGGTCTTTTCTTATTTCTTGGATGCTTCCCATATGTGACACCTGTCACTCTATCCAATGGCTCTAATATCTTTTCCACTGGTAACTTTAAAGATCTCTTTCGCTTTTCATGCTTACCATTGTAAGCCTTACTCTTTTGCCTTTCGGGGTGGTTTTGAGGCAAGTAGCATCGATGGTTAGTGTATGCAGTCTTACCTTTCAAGGATTGAAAATATGGTTCATCATTGCAAGTGTAGCAAGAATAATGACCCTTTGTTCTCCACCCAGATATGTCACCAAATGCGGGCCAATCGTGTATAGTCCACATCAAAGCTGCACGCATCTGGAAAGACTCACCAGTTACGGCATCGTAAGATAATGCACCATTTTCCCACAACTCATTCAACTCATCCACCAGAGGTCTCATGTAGACATCAATATCGATCCCTGGTTGTGATTCTCCAGGAATAAGTAGTGACATCATAAGAAAGGGGTCTTTCATAACCAACCAAGGTGGCAAGTTATAAGGAATGAGTACTACAGGCCATAAACTATACGAGTTGCTCATGTTCCCGAAAGGATTGAACCCATCAAAAGCCAACCCTAGGCTCCAGGGCAAACTAAGGATGTTGCACATCAAATTCCTTCCATTCATCACTATCGGCGGGATGTCTCAATACTCTGTCATCTATACGTTTCTCCTTGTGCCATCTCATGTCCTCATCAGTCTTTTTTGACATGTACAATCTTTTCTACTTTGGTGTTAATGGGAAGTACCGCAACACCTAATGGGGAATCTTCTTACCCCTGCCACGATTGATCTTGTATCTGGATGCCTTACATTTTGGACATTTATCTAACCTTGCATTTTCCTTCCAAAAGAGTACACAATCATTTATACAAGCATCAATTAACTCATATGACAAGCCCAAATCTCGAAGTATTTTCTTAGCTTCATAAAATGACTTTGGAACCAAATTATCTTTTGGTAAAAGTTTTGTTAAAAACTCCAATAGTGTGTTAACCGACTTATTACTCCAGTGGTTTGTTACCTTCATATTAAGCAGCTCGATGACAAACTTCAACAGAGTGTAGTTTGTGCAACCTAAGTACACCTCACGTTTGGCATCATTCAATAGTTTATCAAACGTTTGTACTTCCTCATTCTGGGGTGCATTGTTGGGTTCTCCTCTGATTCGATCTTCCACTAAGGCATCAATACCACCTAAAACCTCATCTTCATCAATTGCCATTTCATGATGAGCCTCATTTGATACACGTGGTTTCCCGTGCTCATGCCAAATAGTGTACATTTGCATAATCCCATATTGAAGCAAATGAATTTGCACATTTCGAAGATTTTGGGAATAATAGTTCACACAATTCAAACATGGCCACGGAATTTTACCTTCCTAGTCAACAACTGCCATTGCAAATTTGATAAATGATGTCACCCCATCAATAAATGGCTGACTCATCCTTCCATCAGGTGTCTTACCCAATGCAATCCAACTCTTATAATTTTATATTGAATAATTAAAAAATAACAAAAAAACATGATGTATAAGTGATTGGTGAGAAGAAACATGAGTACGTTGCACCCAGTAACACCGAATAATTTTTGCGTTGAAGTGTAATGTGGGAGTTTTTTGAGATGGGTCAGGTCTTAAAACGTGGGAATTGGCTGTATGTTTACATCAACTTATCAACTTCTTTCAATTTTATTTGATTTTATTTTTTGAAAACGATTTGGAGTTATTTGTTTTTTTTAGATACACTTAATTTAACTATACTTAAAATGTAAAATATTTATGAAAAATAAAAATCAATAAAAAAAATGACAATGTACTAAATTTTTATATTTTTTTGCATGTAGTGAATTTTTTATAGTGTTTTCATAAATTATAGCGACCCCGGTCTTTTCCCATTTCATTATTGTATCCGGACTGTTCCGTAGACTCTGTCTTTGTATAATGGTTGTTGTTGTTATTCCTTATTTTCTCATTTGGAATTATAGGATGTGTTGGGCAGGTTTGTTTCAGGAAGACAAATGTCACCCAAGTAGGAGTTTCTTGCTACTAAGGTTCCATCAATCTTGGTTTATGTCTACACATAAAGCCACAGTGGGCTACATGATTGTATTACTACTTGAAAGGAGGGTAAAACCAATAGACAGTTAAAAGTGGATGCAAATGAGTTATAAGTTGGGAATGTTCTCATGTGAAAGGAAGACAAATGTCACCCAAGTAGGAGTTTCTTGCTACTAAGGTTCCATCAATCTTGGTTTATGTCTACACATAAAGCCACAGTGGGCTACATGATTGTATTACTACTTGAAAGGAGGGTAAAACCAATAGACAGTTAAAAGTGGATGCAAATGAGTTATAAGTTGGGAATGTTCTCATGTGAAAGGAAGACAAATGTCACCCAAGTAGGAGTTTCTTGCTACTAAGGTTCCATCAATCTTGGTTTATGTCTACACATAAAGCCACAGTGGGCTACATGATTGTATTACTACTTGAAAGGAGGGTAAAACCAATAGACAGTTAAAAGTGGATGCAAATGAGTTATAAGTTGGGAATGTTCTCATGTGAAAGGAAGACAAATGTCACCCAAGTAGGAGTTTCTTGCTACTAAGGCTCGATCAATCTTGGCTCATGTCCACACATAAAGCCACAGTGGGCCACATCTTATATTCACTCTTGAATGATCTGTTTATATCAATAACACGTATATATAGGGGTGAATTACAATCGCATCCGGTAATTTTAGTATTTTATGGCCCAAAGAACTTACTGTTTAAAGCTTAAAGATGGAATTGAAATCTTATTAGAAAGAGAGAGGAGTTTTTGCAGTAGGAAGTCTGATCTCTTGATATACAAGTGCTAGTGTTCTTAATGTTGTTAATAGGGTAATTTTTTGTTTAACATTTTTATTGGTGTTTCATATTTTAAGCTGATTTTAAAACTTGACCTTCATTATCTACATGGTAACGGACAAAAGTAAAACATTGGGGGCGACACTCCTACTGGGAGTGGCAGACCAATTGACCTTGACGTTGAAGGAGACAACTACAATACAGAAACTCATGACCAGGGCCACGGAGAGAAAGACGTCGGCCAGGAGGGCGACACTTCGAAGAGGACAGACCAAGGCAAGTACTATAACGAAGATAACCTTCAGGTATGGAGGGATAGGTGCCTACGGAGGGATGAGGAAGTAAGAGAATTGGCAAACAAGTTGGCAGACCTACAGTCGGTCGTCAACTTCATGATGCAAAACAATGTCATGCAGCCATCATACCCGCTGCAGGATACGCCGATGCCAGTAACTAATACCCAGAAGGGAGGAAGAAGAACAATCCCCGAAGTCCCTCAGCACACCAAGAGCAGAAGGCACTCTCACCGACCTTCCAGGGAAGTCGGACGAGAGGAGCCAAGACGAGAGGAGTCCTGAAGAACGTATCACACGAAGGACCCACAGTCTAAAGAACATCAGCATGTTCAAGGGCAGGCGCTCTGCTTTGACACAACACATGGAGAGAGATCAAAACGAGCCCACCACGAGGCCGAAAGTAGTGTGCCGAAAAAATTGAAGTCCAAAGACAGCCGAGCTCCAGGAAGGAGTAAAGAAGACTTGAGAGATTACCTCAAGAGGAAACAATAGAATACTGAAGCCGAGGTAACTTCCCCGATTAAGCCGAAGACACCATTCTCGGTGGAACTGGACAAATTTGATGCACCAAAGAGATTCAGTATGCCGAGGTTCCAAATATATGATGGTAAGTCGGATCCCAACTTTCACGTTCGACTATACCTGAATTCAATGGCATTATATAGTGGAAACGAGCCGTTGCTCTGCAAAGTATTCCCTTCGTCCTTTGGGAAAATTGCATCAGATTGGTTCCATAAACTACTGAAGGGAAGCGCAAAGACTTGGGAAGGCCTGACCGAGATGTTTGTGGCCAGGTTTGTGACAAATAAACTACAGCCCTTGAGGGTCGACGCACTGATGGCTTTAAAAATCACCAAGGATGAAGGTCTTAGGGACTACGCAAAAAGATACTACGAGGTGTTCAATCGAATACCCGAATGCAACCAAGAGGTAGCAGTCGTGTCTTTCAAGAACGGCCTGAAAGATGACTGTCCACTACGGAAGTCTTTGGCAAAGACATTGCCAAAAGGCATGGAAGAACTCATGGCAAGAATCGAGAAGTACGCCAGAGTCGAGGAGGATGCGTCGGGAAATAAAGAAACAAAGCAGGAGAAAGGAAACGGCTCGCTGAAGCGAAGCCGAGGTAACAATGGACCGACCAAGCAAGAAACGGAACTGAGGGCTAAACAGGCAGTAACGACTATATTCCGAGTCTCGATCCACAAAGTCTTGGATCAAATACGAAACCAACCCTATTTTAGAGGACCGACAAGAACACCAGGGGAATTCATGGGAAGAAACGTCGGTAGGCATTGTGCTTACCACAATGAAAAAGGGCACCCAACTCAGGGCTGCAGAGCCCTAAAAGCACACTTAGAAGACTTGGTAAGGCAAGGACATCTGAGGGACCTTGTTGATGAGGCCAGGACTAGAGAAGAATATGCAAGATTGTCTCAAGCACCAGCAGCTCCGCTTCTCCCAGCTCAGCAACCACAGGCAGGAGGACCATGGGTGGTTAATGTAATTCACTCAAAAGTGAATGAAAACGACATACGAGGGGAGACCCAGAAGGTAAAACACCTACAACACGTGAACCAGGTCGGACATAAAAGACCTCGGCCTGAAGAATTCCAGGGACCGACGATAGTCTTTACTGAAGCCAACCTAGAGATGGTCCAACATCCACAAAATGATGCCTTGGTAGTATCCCTCCAGGTTGGGGAGTGCCAGGTGAAACGCATCCTGATTGATCAAGGCAGCTCTTGCGACATCATGTATGTTAGATGTTACAAAGAGCTGGGCCTTCATCCTGATGACTTGGAGCAATCTAATGGCCCGATGGTCGGCTTCAATGGAACGCCGACATGGCCACTGGGCACAACAAGCTTGGAAATGCAAGCTGGCACTAAGAAGATCAGGACAGAATTCATGGTGATTGACACACCTTCGCCATAAAACATCATCTTGGGAAGGCCATGGTTGCATGCAATGGGGGCAGTTCCCTTAACATTGCATCAACTACTGCGGTTCCCAACAAAGCATGGGGTTGAAGAAGCCAGAGAAAATCAACTACAGGCAAAGAATTGCTCCATGGCAGCAATGAAATCCACCTGCAACATTCGAGAACCAGGAAAGGCAGAAATTGAAGATGAAGACGTGGAAGTCCTAGAAGACGTCGGCAAAGAACCAGCCGAGAAAAGTGAAGAGGCACTGAAGAAAATCCTCGTCCAGGATGGGGATGAAGAACGCTTCTTTCTTCTCGGCTCAGGTTTAGCCAAAGAAGAGGAAAAAGAGTTAGAGACTTTTCTAAGAGCCAACATTGAGGTGTTCGCCTGGACACCTTACAAAATGCCTGACATCGACCCCGAGGTCACTTGCCACAAACTGAATGTCGATAGGTCGGCAAAACCTGTGATTCAACGAGCTAGAAGACCGACGTTGATGCACGTCAAAGCAGTAGAGGAAGAAGTGGACAGACTTCTGGAGGTCAGGGCCATTTGAGAAGTTCATTACCCGACATGGCTATCCAACACAGTAGTGGTAAAGAAGAACGGTAAATGAAGGGTCTGCGTAGATTTTACAAGCCTGAACAAAGCTTGTCCGAAAGACAGCTTTCCTCTACCCAAGATTGACCAGTTGGTAGACGCCACATCTGGACATTGAAGGATGAGCTTCCTGGACGCTTATAGAGGATACCACCAGATAGCCATGTACCCCCCAAACGAGGAGAAGACAGCGTTTATCACCCCGAAAGGACTGTATTGTTACAAGGTAATGCCTTTTGGGTTGAAAAATGCAGGAGCAACTTACCAAAGGTTGGTAACCAAGATGTTCAAAAACCTGATTGGCCAAACAGTAGAAGTCTATATCGACGGCATGGTCGTGAAGACCAAGGAACCTAAAGGCCATCTTGCCGACCTAAAAAAGGTCTTTGATATACTCAAAACATACCGGCTCTGACTCAACGCATCGAAGTGCTCGTTTGGAGTTGGATTAGGTAAATTTTTGAGGTACCTGGTAACAAGAAAGGGCATTGAGGCCAGCCCAGACCAAATCAAGGCCATCCTAGAGCTTAAAAGCCCGACGTCGGCAAAACAGGTTCAGATGCTTACTGGAAGGGCCGCAGCCCTAAACAGGTTTATAAGCCAAAACTCAAACAGATGTAAACCTTTCTTCAACCTGGTGAAGAAGGCTACGGACTTCCTTTGGACTGAGGAATGTGAGGCTGCCTTGGCCGACCTAAAGAAATATCTGACCACGGCTCCAGTCCTCTCAACACCTGAACCTGGAGAAGAACTGTTTTTGTATTTGGCAGTTTCAGAACACGCAGTAAGTGCAGTGCTAATCCAAGAGGAAAAGGGGGAGCAAAACGTTGTTTACTATGTAAGCAAAACCTTGGCCGATGCAGAAACAAGGTACCTCCCACTAGAGAAATTAATGCTGGCCTTAGTAATGGCTTCAAAGAAGCTGAACCATTACTTTCAAGCGCACAAGATTATAGTGCTAACTGAGCACCTATTGAAGTCCTTGTTACAACAAGGAGACTTAACAGGAAGAATAGCAAGATGGACAGTGGCCTTGGGCCAATATGACCTGGAGTTCAGGCCTAGAACAGCAATTAAGGGCCAAGTTTTGGCCGACTTCGTGGCCGAATGCACGCCAGAATCCATCAAACATCAGGCTTCATTGAGCCAAGATGAACGATGTCCAAGCAAACAAGGAGAAGCCCAGCCAAAGGTAAAAGAACAGGAAAAACTCAGACCCTACAGCATTTACATCGGCGATTCCTTTCGCCTGTTTGTCGATGGGAGTTCAAACCGGCAAGGAGCAGGGGCAGGAGTAGTTTTGATATCTCCTGATGGGGAGATATTAGAACAGTTTATTCGATTGGGGTTCAGGGCCTCAAACAATGAGGCAGAATACGAAACACTGATTACAGGACTAAAGCTAGCAGTGGCAGCAGAAGTAGATAAGGTAATAATTTTTTGTGATTCACAACTTATAGTAAATCAAACAACATGAGAGTTTGCAACTCGAGATGAAAGGATGTCGGCATACGCAAAGGAAGTCATCAGGCTGGCAGCCTTGTTTCGCAACTGCCGACTTCTTCAGGTCAGCCGAGATAATAACAACCACGCCGACGCGTTGGCCAACTTGGCAAGTTCAATGCAAACTAGAAAAAACAAGAACAATAATGATTGACTATCTGTCAAGCCCGAGCATAGAACAGCTGATCACAGAGCAAGAAGCAATGTGTATGGACTTGGGACCAAGCTGGATGGATGCAATTGTTGTATTCCTGAAAGAGGGAGAACTGCTAGAAGACCATAAGGAGGCACACAAGGTCAAATTAAAGTCGGCAAGATTCAATCTGACAGCAGACGGACATCTCTATAGAAGGTCCTTCACTGGACCCCTTTTAAGGTGCGTACACCCTTTGCAGGTTGAAGATTTTCTATACGAAATTCATGAAGGGATTCGTGGAAGCCATGCTGGGGGCAGATCACCAGCTCACAGGGCCATTACCCAGTGGTATTGGTGGCCCTACATGCAAAAAGATGCAGAAGCCTACGTGAAGAAGTGTGAACAATGCCAAAGGTTCGCACCTTTGATACACCAGCCAGCTACTGACCTGAACCCTGTATCCAGTCCATGGCCATTTGCCCAATGGGGCATGGATCTCATTGGGCAGTTGCCCCAAGTAACTAGGCAAAGGAAGTACTTACTGGTAGCAACAGATTACTTCACGAAGTGGATAGAAGCAGAACTTCTTGCCAAAATCCGAGATGTGGACGTCAAGAATTTCATATGGAGAAACATCATCACCAGATTTGGCATTCTAAGAGCAATAGTTGCCGACAACGGAACGCAGTTTGACAGTAAACTTATCAAGAACTTCTGTACGAAATTCAAGATAAAGAATTACTTTTCAACACCAAGTTTTCCCCAAAGCAATGGGCAAGCAGAAGCATCCAACAAAGTAATTCTGGACGGGATAAAAAAAAGACTACAGGCAGCAAAGGGAAAGTGGGTAGATGAGTTGCCTAATGTACTCTAGGCATATCGGACTACGCCGAGAAGATCAACAAGGGAAACCCCCTTTGCCATGGCCTACGGCACAGAAGCAGTCATTCCACTGGAGATCGGCATCCCAGGGATCAGAACCCAAGGAGTAGAGAATGGGACCAATGATATACTTCTAGCTCGAGATTTGGATCTCTTAGAAGAAAGAAGGGAGAAAGCTGCAATTCAGCTCGCAGCGTACCAACAGCAGCTTGCTAGAGCTTACAATAAGAAGGTCAATCCAAAGGATTTTCAGGTCGGCGACCTAGTTCTAAGAAAAGTTGTCGGCAACAAGAAGGATCCCAGAGAGGACAAGCTTGGCCCAGACTGGGAAGGGCCCTACAGAATCACTTCGGTATTGGGCAATGGAGCATACCGACTTGAAGACAATGAGGGCAAAGCATTGCCAAGACCTTGGAACAGTTGTAATTTGAAATTTTTCTATCATTAAATGTTCCTTGTTATTTCTTACCGACATCATCAATAAAATTTTAGCAGAGTTCTCCAAAGACTTGTAAACTAATAAAAGATGCATAATGATTGTTTCTGAAATAATGAAAACCCAAGTGGAACTCAGGTTCACATTGGGGGCAGAGAGAAGACAGTAATGCTTAACGCTTGTTGAAATTTGTAGCAATTTACAAGTTGAAGTTAAGCCGAGATAATTGTTTATCTTCACTTGTTAAAATTTGTAGCAATTTACAAGTTGAAGTTAAATCGAAATAATGCTTAACACTTGTTGAAATTTATAGCAATTTACAAGTTGAAATTAAGTCGAGATAATTGTTTATCTTCACTTGTTAAAATTTGTAGCAATTTACAAGTTAAAGATAAACCAAAGACAAGAAAGTTGCCGAGGTATATCATCGGTTGGCATAACCAAGGTGTGTCACCCCGAGAAGGTTACACAAAGGAGGAAGAGTGTACATATGCAGAATATTCTAAGTATAGAATCATGCAAAGACAAAAAGAAAAGACAGGAGTGCAAGCACTTAGAAAAGAAAAGTTATATTCATTCACCAAAGGACACATTGGCCACACAAAAAATATACATTGTTCCAAAAAGATAAAGAAGCAACAAAGTACAAGTAAGCAAAAGAAGAACATAAAACTAAGGCTCCTCTCCTCTAGATTGTTGAATTTGAAGATCAGATACCACCTCGGCCTCCTTCTCTGCCTCTATCTCGGCGTCAATTTCTTGGAGAGTTTCTTCAACAGTCTTGACCTCAGAAGGGATGTCGGCTGGTGCGATGTCAGAAACAGCTTCCTGGACAACCTCATCGCCTTCTTCATCATAAGTCAAGTCTAGGACATGCTTATTCTGAGGAGGGGACTTGGCCCCATCAGCATCTTTGATTTTCTGACCAAAGCCTTATCCTCTTCCTCATCGGCCTCATCCTCATCCTCAGCATCAGATTCGTCGACATCTTCACTCGGAGTTGGGGCTGGAGGAAATGGCAAGGGAATGGCGTCGACCTTCCGCAATGGAGAATCATCAGGAACATTAAGCTTTTTAAGAAGGGACATCCAACCAAGGGTGAAACCCTTGTTGCATGCCTTCTTCACTTGTTTTTCATAAGCCTCAGTAACGACGGCCATACCCTGTGAGTACGCCTTTTCGTCAGTGTCTTTGATTTCAGCTTCTTTGGTAGCCAGGGCCTCCTGAAGCTCCTTTTCAGCTTGGGCCATTTTTTCCTCGACCTCTCTCCTCTGCAATTCGGCCACCTTCCTAATGGCCTCAGCAGCCTCAGCCTTTTCTTCGGCTTCGGTTTAAGCCTTGATGGCTTCCTCAGCTTGGTCTTCCAGCTTCTTCATTTTTGACTGGAAGCCTTTGTTGGTCTTTTGGAGGCTGGAGACCTCCCTCTTCATCTCGGCAAGCCTCTCCCTGTTCTCAAAAGACTGCATTGAGAAAGAGTGGGCATGCTGGATGGCTTGAAAGAAAACAGAGGTATTAAAGAATATTCAAAGTGTAAAATAAAGAGAAAGGAAAAATTTACCAAGAAGAAGATTTTTACCTGAACAGAGTGCTGTAACATTAAAGCATAGTTCTCATACTCGCTATACTGGGCGTTCCGCTCCAGGTCACCTGGCAGAAGTAGAGCAGTATTGAGGACAACGCCGACATTGATATCGTCAGCGCTGTCACTTGCCATTACGGGCTTATCCTCGAGGGTGATTTCGGGGGCCCAGGGGGCATCTGGTTTCTTTGACCCCGAAGTCGTTGCAGATGACCTCGACCTTTTTGATTTAGAGGATTCGAAAAGAGGTACTTCGGCAGACCTCTTCGAAGGGACAGAGGCAGTTTTCTGACTAGGAGCCAGTTTTGGGGCTGGCAAAGTGTCCTCAGTCTCAACCTGAGTCACTTTCGCCTTCGGTTGAGCTTTCTTAATTCTTTTTGTTTTTTCTAGAGGTTGGGTTTGTATTGGTTGTTCATCAATGGATGATGGAATGTTGGCTAGGAGGTCTTTAGCAACTGGCTTTGCGCAACCCATCTCGGCTGTAAGAACAGGACGTCAGCGACGCTTTCTTTGGGATAGTGGAATGAGGTATGGAGCCGAGGTCGACAGCTGTTCTGCTTGATCAGAGGTTGATCCTTGGTCTGTTCGTGATGTTGATGTAACTGGAAGAGTTGTAGCAGAGGGAGGAGATAAGCTTTTCTTCTTTTTTTTCCTGGGGACGTCGGGGAGAGCTGATTTATATGTTGGGATGAAGTTGAGAAGCAGGGGTGCCTTTCGCTTCTGGATTGGCAAATCCAGAAGTCTCTTCAAGTCTTTGCTGGGGACAAAGGATTAGCGAAAATCTTTTGGTGGCTGACGAACAGCTGCAAAAAGAACAGACGTCAGAAACAGGTAAAGTATTTAAGACTTTGAAAGAAAACAGGCAAAGCTAAATACTGGGCTCTTACCCTTGCCCTCTAAAACTGATCGGGGAAGAGGGTATAGATGGATGTCCTCGTCTGGAGCAAACTCCCAATTTCTCGAGGTGATGAGATAGTCATCTCCAGCCCCCTTGTTGGAGTCTGGGAGGTCGGCTATGATTTTGAATTCTGTAGACCTCGGCTTAAGATAATAAATGAAGCCTTTTTCTTTCAAGTTAAGGGTACACATGGTGTAACAATACTGTATATCGGCTAGGGTGATCCTAACCTTTTCCTGTTTAGCTAAGGCGATAATACCAAAAATCACTCGATAAGAATTGATTGCCAGTTGCATGGGGTTCAACTTATAATAATGAAGAATCTCGCGAAAAAGGATGTTGAGTGGAAGCTAGAGTCCGCACTCAGTAAAAGCTACAATGGGAAGGGGCATGGCGTTTTTTGTAGGCATGATGGAGTCATCATCCCCAGCCAGTCTCAGATGGACATCGACAGGGATGGAGAACTCTTGCCTAAAGTACTCAAGTTTGGTCGGGGTATCTACCCTATGTCTCCACATACCCATGATATCGGCCTGAATTAGAAGGGTTGAAATTCAGAAAGAAGATGTTTCTTATTGATGGGACCTCGGCAAAAACCTAGGTTTGGGCTGGTACAGAAATTTGTAAGGAATGTTTCAGTTTTGCCCTAAATCGTGGGTTCTACAAACAAATCCCAAACCTAAAGCTATCAAGATAAAGATCAAAGGCACAGATCTGGAAAAGATACAAAAAACAGAAAACAAAAACGAAGTTTCAGAAACAAGAATTGAGATGGGCTGTCAAGAACATGAAGAATACAAAGGGTTGAAGGCCAGGAACAGTAGCAAGACATGCAAGAAGAACTAAGAACAGTACATGTATTCAGGGCATAAGCAAAAAGCAAAATCAACGCATTCAGATGTATGATTTACAAATTGATTATTTAAGCAAAGCAGTAGTAAACAAGAAATTCCATAAAAGATCAAGAACAGGAATAGAAAGAAACAGATGCTTACCAGAAAATATGAAGCCGGTATGAAGATTGCCGAAGTCAGACGACAGTTACAGATGTAACGAAGACAACGAAAACTTCACAGGAAGAACGAAAGGTAATTACAGAGGTTGGAGCTTGAGCAATGGTGGATTCGAAAGAAGGGGTTTAGAGAGAGAAAAAGCAAGAGAAATCAGATGCAAAAGTGAAGAGACGGAAAAAAGGGAAAAAGTTTTTTAAACAAAAACGGCGGCAAAAGCAATCAATATGCCTAGAAGAACGAGGGCGTCAGACGGCGCACATGAAGAAAGAGGCAGCTAACAGGCGCGTCATGTGTACGGACCAGTAAGAGGGAAACGCGTGGCTAAAACAGTTGGGTTGAAGTGCATGACAGCTCATGCGCATAAGAAGGTCCTTAAAAATCTTGATTTTTTAGGAAAAGCATGTCGGCCTGAAATAAATGATCTCGGCTGTCAAATTTTAAGCCGATTTACTGGAAGAAAATATAGATATAGGTTCCATCACCTCAGAATGTCGAGGTAATAGAACCTAGGGGCCAGTTGTGGGGATATATTTTCTGAGTACCAACACGTGCCAAGGTGACGCCGACGTGTCAGCCGAGGTGCCACGTGTCCTCGTCGAGACGTCGAGGTGATCTCAGAAAGGCCGAGGTTATCTCCGAAGATATCGAAATCCGAGATAAGCTGATAGGGGACCAGAGTCCTAGGATAAAAAGGAGACTTAGCCAAGATAAGGATAAAACTCTTAGAGAGTTTATCATTATCTCTTGAAGAGTCCAAAGTAAGTACTGAATTGGAGTCCATAGAAGTCAGGCTTCTTGTGGGACTAGGATTAAGTAAACTATAAAAGAGAGGCACCCCCGTGGGTCTAAGGTACGTAATTTTATGCTTTGAGCAGTAAGTTTAGCACTTGATTATCTTTGAGAGATATACTAACTTGATCGTCGGAGTGCCCCCGGGTGGAAGAGCCACCGCCGGAGCCTTTTCTTTCTGTTATAGGTTAGCTGAAGCCATCTATTCTGCCAGTGCTCTCTAGCTGATAACTAAGCGGGCAGTGTGATCAGAAAATCACCCACACAAATTATATTTATAGTATTGCTCTAAATATATTATATTCAATTTCAATTTCCTTCAAACATGTCATATTGGTTAAACATTTGCTCTTGAAGACATGAAATGGGAAGGGGCCCATGCAAACAAAAGTCTTGCAATGCTCTTCTAAACCATTGCAACTAATAGGATAGTCTCAAAGACAGAGGGGCCACAGCCCCCTATAGTCTACATTATGGTCCGTCCCTGAGTACAGATGAATGAGCAGCTTTCAGGCTCACTACAAGAAATAACACCTTTGTCGACCAAAAAATTGATCGCTAAAAGTCCATTTTTAGTCGGCAAAAGTTATCCGCGACCAATTTTTTTGGTCGCTACTTTGGTCGCCAATTGAGGGTCGGCAAAAGTAATTCGCAACCAAAATTTTTGTTGGTCGGGAAAAGTTAGATTTGCCGACTAAATATTTAGTCGCTAAATTTATCGTTACTGCGACTAATCTATTTTGTCGCTAAAACACTTTGGTTGCGAAAAGTGATATTTTCCCGACCAAATATCTTAGTTGCCAATTGTCACATTCCACGACCAAACAGATTAGTCGCCAAAAGTCGAGGAATCACCGACTAACAATTTAGTCGTCAAAAGGTAAGGAGTTGCCGACCAATGATTTTAGTCGCAAAAATGTAGAATTTGCCGACCAATTTTTTAGTTGCCAAATCTCTTTTTTTTTTTTTTTTTTTTTTAACAATCAATTTTTGTTTATAAACATTTAATCCAATATCGAACAAAATTCATTCAACCCAACCACAATTAAGGAACAATAACATTTAAAAAAGAAAAAGCTTAGGAACAATAATTATCAAATTTCCTTTCTTGTAACTTCGCTAAATCATCAAACAATAATTAAATTCCATTTAAAATAAAGATGAGTCATATTCATTTTCCAATTTTGCAACTCAATACAAAAAAATAAAAATAAAAATTGCTAAACAAAGCATTACACTTCATCAAGCACTGTCACAAGAATTATAAATTCCAAATGCCACTTCCTCAATGCACTGTCACAGCACCAACCAACCTATTATCAAAGATGAACACACCAAAGATATAATATAAACAAATTTTACAGGCACATAGAGAAAATAATACTTGATCAAAAAATTCAACATGAAGACATAAATTGATTCACAATCAAGAGAACTGAAAAATTCATTAGGTAAAAAGAAAAAGAAAAAGAAAAAGAAGTTGATTCCTTAAAGAGACATGGTCCAAAGACCACAAGTTGAACAAATTTGGGATATAATGTACAAACAAATTAGTCACTAATTCGACATATCCCAAACATCAAACGCAGCCTAAATAGTCACTAATTCCTCGGTCTTGCACACTTTTCATTGAAGAAGTCTATGACTAGACTAGGGACTATATTCCCTATTTTGTTACCTGCACAGCTTTCTCATGTAAGAAACAAATCTTTGAATTTGAGATCTGGAAACTTCTCATACCATATGCATATCCCTGGCTGCAAAAATAAAGAGGTCCACTTGGATCACATATGACTACATAAAGCTTTCTGTATAAGCATAGAACAAATAATCTTAATTCAAAGTATAGAGGGTGTGGATGGAAAAAATAACTAAAAAATGACCACAGTATCTCTAGCTTGAACTCCTCTTCTAGAGCCTTTACAATCTCCACAGTATCTAAGCTATCCAATCCCAAATCTTTCTGAAAATGGATGTTTATAAGTGAAAGTCTATCTTTGTTTTCACGAGTAAGATTGTTGAAGTCTTAAATTGGTTCCAGTTTTAAGTTCATTCCCAATCCTAGCCTAAACCTGAGGGAGTTGGTTAACCAATATTATGAGCCAAGATGAACTATGGGAACAAAGAACCAAATCACACCAATCCAATTTGTAACTCAGTTTATCAATATATTATTTTTAGTTGCTCAACATTTTCTCACAAAGCATCACTAGCCTTAAAATATATGTGCATGCACTAAAAGCATTTCTTGATTCTACAAATCAAATATCATTTTAACTAAAGAATTTTATCGTAAATGAAATTTAACTAGCACTTCAATCCTTTCAAAAATATAATAATAATAAAATAAATAAAGTAGTTATTCTATCTAGAAAACTGATTCATCAAGGCTTGGTGTAAACATATAAGCACATACTCTAAACTATAAAATAAAAATGCCAAGCCACATAATATTAGTATATTAAAGAATCAAGAAGCATAAAAGTGAAATTGATTAATTTAGTATAATTGTAGTTAGTTCATCATCTGTGCAAACAGGACAGAATATAACTCATTAAGCCTATTTACCATAATGCATCCAAAGACATTAGAAGAAATTGCCAAGTCAATGCAAACCAAGAAAAAAGTATTTTAACAGCAATGGCACTCACCCATTCACCTAGGCAAAGGGACCGGTAATATTTGGCAAATCTTTGACATTCACTAGACTCCTCTCCTTTTGCTGCTAAGCACCTGCATTTTTTGATTGAAGAATAAAAATAAAAATAAAAAGGCAATTACTTAGTTCTACAATAAGTTGGTAAGATGCTTAAAACTCTTCATATAGAGCCCATTCATTCATGAATGCCTCAAAATGATATAATACTAAAAAAGTGTGCCTGTGAAACTCAATGTAGTGAGTGAAACAGTGTCTGGTCTAATTGGTTGTAGGAAATCAAAAATCAACTGGTCCAATCTTCAGTTCAATCTGAAAGGCAACATAAAGAAGTTGATATCAGTAAAAAAGAAAACCAAAAAAAATAATAAATAAAATAAGCTCCATAATAGAACTAACCACTCAAACATAGGATTACACATGTTCAACCGCCACATAACAGGGTCTATGGGGGTGTTGAACACATGATAGACCCATTTTGAATAGTATAACAACCACCAATGAGAACCAAAAGGAAAGAACAAAACAGATTGAGAACAAACACACAATATAGTCCTTAGCAACTCAACACACACACTCAACTCACACATAAAACACTACAAAATATATGCTTACATTCATCTCAACCCACCAAACAAAAAATTAACCAGCTTGCCAATCTGCACAACAAACATTAGAATATATATATATATATATATATGCTCAACGTCACTCAACCCACAAGTCTCACCAGCACCACACAAGTATGACTACTACCTAGCAATATCTGAAAAGTACTTGTAAAGAACAAGATATGCCCCTTTGATTAGGAAAGTCAGGATACAACATGGCAGGTAAGAAGTGTTTTCATTTTCATTTTTGAAAAACTGACATGAAGCATGCAGAAGAATAATACATAAAGCAACTCAGTTACATTAAGCTATTTCCTATTCATTTTTGTAATTTTTTTTTACCTAACTCAGAAAATCCCCATAACTCAGCCTTACCTTTGTTGGGTGTCGAATTTAATACTAGAATAGAGAAATGTCAATTTCAACAGGACTCATACGGTGAAACTCAAAACCAACAATTTCTAGAGCATGAAAATGCTCACGTTAAAAAGAGTATAAAATGGACTAGAAAGTGCATTCACTGGCTTTAGGTAGCCTGTGTTTGTTTTCAGTCTTCCTTCTTGTCAAGTTCATCGATTGCAGCAAGTCTTTCAACAAAGGAGGATGAGAATAGTGATAGGCAGAATACCAAGGATCAGTATTCATAGCTGACAGGTTCTCTTCCTGAAAAAGCCATTATTAGCTCGGTTAATCAGCAATTCAAACACTTATAACATTATGAAGTCCTATAACAATTATGAATTTATTATAACATGTTTAGAATAGAAGTATTTGACCACCCATAGTACTATTGAAAGAGATGAGGCTTTGGTCTAGCACAACTGTTAATCATATTATCTTATGCATATATCAGAACACATCTGTATTGCAAACACACAAATGTTATGTGGCCCATGACAGGACAAGAAAAAAAATACTTGGTTATTAATATTATTTTCTTACCTCGCCCTGCTCAAGATGCATGAAGGTTCTGGCTCAAACAGAAGATAGTAACTAAGTAGAAATGAAACTGAAAGAATAAATGCAGAACTGAGCAAAGTCTACTAAAAGCAGATATATGACAAGAAATTGTGACTCAAGAAAACTTTTCTTCAACGTAGTTATCACATAAGCCCAATAGCACGTGTCAAAGTGCACTAACCTAGTATGAGCTTCTTGTTTCCCTATACAATATTGTTTCCTGCTACATTCACAAGAGAGAAGTTCAATTCCTTTCCAATCCGTATAACTTGGTTGCAATTCTCAACTTTTCTGAAAGGCGTCTTGTTGGGAGGTTTTGTTGCTTGCTTCCAATTTACTGATCCTAGGTAAACTTTGTCAAGAACTTCCAATATAACCCATCTGCATGTAAGAGGGATAGAAATCAAACAAAATTAACAAGCACTCAAAAATAGGGCAAGGAAATTGTAACCTCACCCTATTCTAACATCGTCAAACATATTATTGACATATGAATCGACTCCAAGACTGTTAATCCACAGTCGGAACCATCTCTCCTCCCTAGAAGTTTGAGCATCATCTATCATCATCTCAGCAAAAGACATATTTTTGGTGTCCATGGATAAGCCATTCCTGCATTAAGAAATTCACAAACTAATTACAAAGAAATCCACGGTGATAAAATCATGGGAAAAGCCAAAATATGCATAAGCAATTAGTCCGACCTCTGCTGGAATATTTGAGCAACAAATGCCAGATTTAGATTTGCCGATCCCTCAACAATGTCCTTTGGAGTGACATATCTTTTGTAATCCATTCTCTTTACATGCTCAATAATCAAATTCGCTCTTTCAGTAGGATCCTTAGTATCCAATGTGGTGGCACTACCATGTTCTGGTGCAAGAACATTAAGCAAGTGAGCACAGGCTTCGCCATCCTGCCAAATTAGTGTTAAAAAATAAAAAAAAATAAAAAAAATAAAACAGAGAGTGGGGAAAGAGAATTCAAATACTACATGACCAACCATAAGTAGTAAACAGAGAAATCTTTATCATGACCAACCATAAGAATTTACATTTCAAGAAATTATTGCTACATTGATAGACATCATCTCATCAGAATTTTCATAAAAAAAAAAAGTTTGTACATAGGCCTGAATGAATGTAAATACCATACTGAGAGACAACATCAAAAATCAAATTTATGCAATATAAAAACTCCAAATGAAACAATGCATTCTAAAAAACATGACATGTGCATGAATATGTAAAACACACATGTATAATAAAGCTTCCTCAATGCCAGAAAGTTAGGAAGAAGCAGCATGAAAAATACTAAGTAGAGCCCCCAAATCTAATAGGTAATATCTACATGGACATTATAGCATGGGAAAGTATTTCAAAAAGAACAATGCATTTACCTTATTTATTCGTAACCAATTGTTTATGCATTCAGAATGTGTCACGACCCAAACCCGGCCCCATGGGTTTAGCACCGTAACCGGCCAGTAATCCGAGATTACCGAAGGCCTGCTGAACAGTAATACAGTAAAACAGAGTACAGGGCCTGGCGGAAGCCAAAACAGTAAATAAATAATGTCCATTGAGATGTGACAGTCTGTATGCCAAAAGGATTTTTTTCATGCATTCACATATACAAACGGTACAGTCTATACAAAATTTACAGTCACACAGTACAGGGACCAAATCCCTTGATAACAGTACATTAGTAGCTGACAGTCTATACAGTAAACCAAACAGTACGGAGACAGACGGGGAAAAACAAGACACCCCAAAGCCATAGCATGGCAACCCGGAACCTCACAGCGAGGCACAAAGCTGGCTTGACAAAACTGGAGTCTAACCCGCGTTCCTAGCTCCGATCTGGTGGCTGAGCACTACATATATATATAAACAGTGAGCTAAAGCCCAGTGAATAACATAATGTGTAAGGAGGTTAAGAAATGAAATGTCCTTACAGTAATGAAATCAGTTCATTAAACAATACTTCAGTCTTTCAGTCAGAACAGTTATTCAATCATATGTGGTACATCCATTAGCATAGCAGTAAACAGTAGGTATTAAAGACCGAACAGTAATGATGGCCATCAATCAGTAAACAGTAGTGGTTCCACGAGGGAACCGACAGAGATCTCTGTAACAGTAACAGTCAGTAACAGTAGTTGCTAAGGATGCCACAATACAGTTCAGAATAGAGGACATTCATTCATTCAATTAACAGTAACAGTTCGGAAAGCAGTACAGTTCAATTGTTCAGAAGATAATCATTTTTGAACATATCTTTACACAGTTGTTACTCACAGAGTTTGGGCTACAGTATGCTAGAGCGCGTCTTCCCAGTCGCCAACCCTACACAGTTAACAGATTGAACACACACACTAAGCTACACAGTTGGGAGATAACATAATTTAACCCCTAATGCCTCGGTGTGTTCTACATCTATCCTCAACGAGATGTCTTAAACTAGGCCTAAGAATGCAACGATGTGATCAGAAGACTGTTTCAGGATTTTCAGAAAAACAGAGTCCCGCTCGAGCGCAGGTTTTCCCGCTCGAGCGGTCATGCAACAAAGGTACACACTCGAGCGTCAACTTTCCTGCTCGAGTGTACTGTAAAAGTACTGGATGGGTGAAATCTCCGCTCGACGCCCGCTCGAGCTTGAGACATGAATCCGCTCGAGCGCCCAATCCTCCACTCGAGCGGACTGTAAAACAGTGCAGAGATACTGGATGCTCGGATTCCCCGCTCGAGCGTCTCTTACCCCGCTCGAGCGGAAGTGCAAAATCTGGAGATTCCAGATTGCACCTCCAAGCTCAAACTCAAGTTTAAAAGCATCAAAACCGATCCTCTTAGGCTGAATTTCCAGAAAATAGTTATAAACATATAGAATATCATAGTTCAAAACTCAATTTGAGAAATCAAAGCCCAAGGGTGTTTAATTGAAACCCAATTTCAAACCATTTTTCAAGAACAATATGAACATGCAAACATGCATGAATTCAAATCATTTTGAAGTTCCAAATTGATGCTCTAAGGAGCCAATTGTTTCCAAAACATGATGAAATCATGGACTTGAACATAATTGTGAACATGCAAGCAATATTTTGCCATGAACTCAACTCAAACTCCAACAACACTAACATGCATGCATGAAATATGCTCTAAATCAACAACCATGAACCAATTCTAGACTTATTTCACTAGAGGCTCAAGAATCTTGCATGAATAAGCTTAAACACAACAAAGAGGGGTTGAAATCCTTACCTAGAGCTTCAATTACAAGGTGAGAAAGCTTAATTTGCAACCTATACTCCAATTCCTTCAATTACCAAGCAATTTACAAGCAAAATGAGATGAAATTCACTCCTCTAGTTCCTCTCTCTCTCTCTATGGTCGGCTAGAGCAAGGAAAAGGGCTGAGGAAATGGTTTTGATTTAAGTGTAATGAACTCAAAGGTGTATAGGTAGTGGCCCACTCAAGGGCAAGGTTGTAAATAAGTCCAATTCATCTATTTAACTCATTTTAATCTAATTTAATCATACCTAATCAGTTTTCAGATAATTATACCATAAAATCACATTAATTATGATGATCATAAAACACTAATCAATTTCTGGTTCGGCCGTCGATAAGGCCTTCAATTAGCAGTTTAAACATAAAACACGAACAGATAATCAAACAGTCAAATAGATGGATTATGCATTTACACAGATACAATCAGTCAATTAATTCCAGATTCCAGTCAGTCAATTCAGTACTTTAATCAGTCCAATTGTCAGTCATAATCAATTCGGTTTAACGGTGATCGATGGTTATCGGTAATCAATCAGTCATTAATCAGTAAACAGTATGAGGGTTGTTACAGAATGGTACAAGTGTTTGTAGGAAATTATAGTCAAGG
The DNA here is from genome assembly GCF_004153795.1 of Camellia sinensis. NCBI lineage: Eukaryota > Viridiplantae > Streptophyta > Magnoliopsida > Ericales > Theaceae > Camellia > Camellia sinensis. The sequence continues at coordinate 3,591,873 of NW_021024953.1, read as the reverse complement.
TGTCACCATCCTCGTAGTCTAACCGGTAGATAACACACTTGATACATGAAGAAAAATGTTATCCATACAAACCTTAATAATTATAATAATCTAAAAACTGCACTCACAAATCATTGTTTCCATCCTGAGTGCTTTGTGTCTTATAATTCACTGAAGGTAAAGAGGCAATTGTATCAGAAGAAAGCCCTTTGCTCTCAATTCTAACTAATTTCCCCACTGCAAACAGCTCCTAAAATATCAAACCAAACGCCATTAGCAAAGTATAATAATGCTTCAACCAAAAGTCAGATTCTATAGACAAATTTACCTCATATGATAGCTCATCCAGATCTAACTCCTCCCATGTATCCTAAAAGAACCCAGTGACACATGAGATATTAAGAACTAGTTAAGATTAACTTTAAAAGTAACAACTTTGGTAATCATATGCATACAAATGCATACATAACCTAAATTTCATATACAGGATTAATAGCCATAGACTAAAAATCTTATTTCATTACAAAAAAAGAGAATGGGGAGAGAGAATTCAAATACTACATGCTTAATTTTTCTTTTTCTTCAAATTTTTTTCCATATTGTCCATCTCCCCCATACACTAGCCATAAGAATGAAACATCTCCTACAGGCAGATCATCAAGCAATCAATTCATGAAGATGAAACATCTCTTGTAGGCAATTATCAAATATATGAACATCAATCAATTTTGCATATTTCACATACATATCAAACCACGAAATCCAGACATATCCGTCAAACTCCAAACCAACAATCAATGCATTCAAAGATGAAAATCTCTCATATTATGACATAAATTAAAAAAGAAAAAAAGAAAAGAGAGAGAGAGAGAGAGAGAGAGAGAGAGAAAGAGAAGAACCCAAGCCTTCAGAAGAAGCTGAAATTGTTGGGGAAAAAATAATGGGTTATCAAAGTTTTCAAGAACCCCCCTCCCCAAAATTGAGCTATTAACTATACCCCTGGCTCACCCCTCCCCAGCAATCCCCTTTGGTAACCACCCTCCAAGACCAAACTCAACAATCCCCTCACCTATCCTTCAAAATTTGACGATCCACCTACCTCTTCCCAGCCCCTCCGTTATCGCAGAACCATAAGAAAGAGAGAGAGAGAGATAAGGGGAACAACAAATAATGGAACTAAAGATCATATTGAAGATCTATGTGCACATCAAACTTCAACAACAACAAATCACAAACAAATCGAGAAGATAGATAGATCATATTCAACTTTCATTGCAAAAATAGAATCAAAGCCACAATTCATAGCTTTCATACACCAAATCAGATCAGTTTTATTAAAGCTAAACCACTACAAACAACACAGATTGAAATAGAGAAAAAGAGAGATTGAAATTGATCGAACCTTTAGACGAAATCGAACTGCTTGAAGCTCGGTGAGATGGCGTAGAGATCAAGCAAAGAGAGAGAGAGAGATAAGAGGCAGGAGAACCATCGTAGGATTAGGGTTTGATAAGAAGAGATAGCATTCATGGAATAGAAGGAGGGGTAGTGTATGTACCTGAAGGATGAGGTCGTCGTAGATATCGATGATCTTGTTGTAGGATTTGGAAGCCATTGTGTCGCTGTGGATCGCTCACGACGGTAAGATCTCGGCCTAGGACTCAAATCTGATTCAGATCTCGACGATCTTCTCGTATTCGGCGGAGGCACAGGCGGAGGAGAAGGAGGAGGAGGAGGAGGAGGAGGATCATCGATGATGTAGATGTGGCGACCTGTGGCGATGGGGTGAGGTTTGGTGGGAAGGAGAATCTGTGCGAGAGGTTTGAACGAAATGTTGTGTGTTATTGTAAACAGAGAACAGGGGTGGGCGCGTGATTTCCCTCTAAAAAAATTTCGCCTTCAGCGACTAAATTCATTTTTTGTCGCAAAATCTCAATATGTAATGACTAACTTTTTTTGTCGCCATATCTCAATCAACGGCGACTAAAACATTAGTCGCTAAAAGTGTTAATTTGGCGACTAATTTTTTTTGGTTGTTGAAAATAAGTTTTTGGCGACCAAAGTTTTGGTCGCCAAAGAAAAAAATAATTTTTTATTTTTCATTCGGCGACTAAATTGTTTTAGTAGCCAAAACTCAATATACGGCAACTAAAGTATTTTTTGGCCGGAGAAAATAATTTTTTGACGACTAAAATTTTGGTCGCCAATTCCACAACCAACTTATTTTTTGGTCGCCAAAATGTGACCTTCTGCGACCAAATTTATAGTTGGTCGCCAAAAGCATATAACTTTCTGTGACTAACTCGTTTTTTGGTCGCCAAAATATGACCTTCTGCGACCAACTCATATAGGTCGCCAAAAATAATGATATTCGCGACTAATAAATATTTGGTCGCCAAAAGGTAACTTTTAGCTACCAACTTTTATATTGGTCGCAGAAAGTGGTCGCTAAAACTGCAGATTCTTGTAGTGGCTGGAGGTTTGTTGTGAGCAATGTGTTTAGAGAACCAAATCATTCAAAGCCAGGGCCAGCCCGAGGGTTGGCAAGAGAGGCTTGTGCCTCGGGTCCATCGGTCCGACATGACCCCATAAACTGTCTTCTACATCGGTCCGGTCAGACATGACCCCGTAAACTGTCCCGACATTGATTCCGGTCAGCTTCTACAACGGTCCAACACCAAAATCCAAAC
>NW_021024953.1:3563017-3584624 GCF_004153795.1 Camellia sinensis | reverse complement strand
TGAATTCTCTGTAAATTACTCAGTTAATTATCGATAAGTTCACAAAAAATTCTTGGTCATTTCAATAAATTCTAAGAAAATTCTCAATAAATTATGAGTAAATTACTCATTAAATTCACGGTAAATTCTCAATAAATTACTCAGCAAATTACTCTGTAAATTGCTTCATAAATGATTGGTAAGTTCCTAAAAAATTACTCAACAAATTCTCAGTAAATTCTCAATAAACTCTTAGTAATTTACTGAGTAAATTCTAAATGAATTACTAAGTAAATTCATAGTAAATTATTTGGTGAATTACTCACTAAATTTATCTATAAATTACTAGGTAAATTCTCGGTAAATTACTCAGTTAATTATCGATAAGTTCTCAAAAATTTCTTGGTCAATTACTTAGTAAATTACTCAGTAAATTATTAGAAAATTATTCAGTAAATTCTTAGTAAATTATTTAATAAATTCTAAGGAAATTACTGAGTAAATTCTCAATAAATTACTGCTTAAATTCTCAGCAAATTACAAGTAAATTAATGAGTGAATTATTCAGTAATTTATCAATAAATTACTCGATAAATTCTTTGTAAATTACTCGGTAAATTATTTGTAAATTCTCTGTTAATTACTCAGTAAATTACTTAGTAAATTCTCACTAAATTACTCAGGAAATTTCTCAGTAAATTATACGTAAAATTCTCTATAAATTATTCAGCAAATTCTTAGTAATTTATCAGAAAATTCTTAGTAAATTCTCAAAAAATTACAATAATATTTTTTGTGAATTAATCAGTAAATTATGAGTAAATTACTGAATAAATTCTCAGAAAATTCTATATAAATTCTTGGTAAATTCAAAGTAATTTCTTAGTAAATTATTCAACAAATTACTTCGTAAATTCTCAATAAATTACTCGTTAAGTCTTCAACAAATTCTCTATAAATTACTTTCTAAATTAGCTGTAAATTTTTAGTAAATTATTGAATAAATTCTAAATAAATTACTCAGAAAATTTTCAATTATTTCCAAGAAAATTCTGTATAAATTCTAGGTAAATTACTCATAAAATTATCAAAAAAAAATTCGTGAATTAATTTGTTAATTCTCAGTAAATTACTCAGTAAATTATTCGAACATTACTTAGTGAATTTCCTGTAAATTCTCAGTAAATAATTTATCAGAAAATTCATAGTAAATTCTCAAAAAATACAATAATATTTTTTGTGAATTAATCAATAAATTATGAGTAAATTACTCAATAAATTCTCAGAAAATTCTATATAAATTCTTGGTAAATTCAAAGTAATTTCTTGGTAAATTATTTTGCAGATTACTTCGTAAATTCTCAATAAATTACTCGTTAAGTCTTCAACAAATTCTTTATAAATCACTTTCTAAATTAGCTGTAAATTTTCAGTAAATTATTTAATAAATTCTAAATAAATTACTCAAAAAATTTTCAATTATTTCCAAGAAAATTCTTTATAAATTCTAGGTAAATTACTCAGTAAATTCATAGTAAATTACTCATAAAATTATCAAAAAAAAATTCGTGAATTACTTTGTTAATTCTTAGTAAATTACTCAGTAAATTATTCGAACATTAATTAGTGAATTTCCTGTAAATTCTCAGTAAATTAATCAATAAATTACTTAGAAATTTCCAACTAAATTACCCAGTGAAGAACTAAACAATTTATCAGTAAATTTCTTAGTCAATTCGCAGTAAAATCGCAATAAATTACTCAGTAAATCAGTGGTAGATTCTTAGTAAATTACTCAATAAATTCTCAGTAAATTCTCATTACATTACTCAGTAAAATTCTCAATAAATTACACGCAAAATTCTGAGAAAATTATTCAGTAAATTCTTAGTAAATTATTAGAAAATTCTGTGTAAATTCTTAGAAAATCATTAGAAATTTTTTTGTGAATTACTCAGTAAATTATGAGTAAATTACTCTGTAAATTCTCAGAAAATTTTGTATAAATTCTTGGTAAATTACTCAGTAAATTCACATAAGTTTTTTAAAAAAATTACTCAGCAAATTAATCTGTAAATTATTCGTTAAATTTTCAATAAATTCCCCATAAGTTACTCAGTTAATTATCGGTGAATTACTCAATTAATTCAAAGTAAATTACTCTGAAAATTTTCAATAAATTCTAAGAAAATTCTCAATAAATTATGAGTAAATTACTCATTAAATTCACAGTAAATTCTAAATAAATTACTCAGCAAATTACCATCAAAACTATAGCAAATTCGTGGTAAATAGCACGGTAAATTCTCAGTAAATTGCTTCGTAAATGATTGGTAAGTTCCTAGAAAATTACTCAACAAATTCTCAATAAACTCTTAGTAATTTACTGAGTAAATTCTAAATGAATTACTAAGTAAATTCATAGTAAATTATTCAGTGAATAACTCACTAAATTTATCTGTATATTACTAAGTAAATTCCCAGTAAATTACTCGGTAAAGTCTCTGTAAGTTACTCAGTTAATTATCGGTAAATTCTCAAAAAATTCTTGGTCAATTACTAAGTAAATTACTCGGTAAATTCTCAGTAAATTATTTGTAAATTCTTAGTAAATTACTTTATAAATTCTCAGTAAATTATTCAATAAATTCTAAGTAAAAAAGTAGTAATATATATATAATCACACTTGTTTAAAAAGTGTGATTAAAAAGTAGTAATATATATATAATCACACTTGTTTAAAAAGTGTGATTAAAAAGTAGTAATATATATATAATCACACTTGTTTAAAAAGTGTGATTAAAAAGTAGTAATATATATATAATCACACTTGTTTAAAAAGTGTGATTAAAAAGTAGTAATATATATATAATCACACTTGTTTAAAAAGTGTGATTAAAAAGTAGTAATATATATATAATCACACTTGTTTAAAAAGTGTGATTAAAAAGTAGTAATATATATATAATCACACTTGTTTAAAAAGTGTGATTAAAAAGTAGTAATATATATATAATCACACTTGTTTAAAAAGTGTGATTAAAAAGTAGTAATATATATATAATCACACTTGTTTAAAAAGTGTGATTAAAAAGTAGTAATATATATATAATCACACTTGTTTAAAAAGTGTGATTAAAAAGTAGTAATATATATATAATCACACTTGTTTAAAAAGTGTGATTAAAAAGTAGTAATATATATATAATCACACTTGTTTAAAAAGTGTGATTAAAAAGTAGTAATATATATATAATCACACTTGTTTAAAAAGTGTGATTAAAAAGTAGTAATATATATATAATCACACTTGTTTAAAAAGTGTGATTAAAAAGTAGTAATATATATATAATCACACTTGTTTAAAAAGTGTGATTAAAAAGTAGTAATATATATATAATCACACTTGTTTAAAAAGTGTGATTAAAAAGTAGTAATATATATATAATCACACTTGTTTAAAAAGTGTGATTAAAAAGTAGTAATATATATATAATCACACTTGTTTAAAAAGTGTGATTAAAAAGTAGTAATATATATATAATCACACTTGTTTAAAAAGTGTGATTAAAAAGTAGTAATATATATATAATCACACTTGTTTAAAAAGTGTGATTAAAAAGTAGTAATATATATATAATCACACTTGTTTAAAAAGTGTGATTAAAAAGTAGTAATATATATATAATCACACTTGTTTAAAAAGTGTGATTAAAAAGTAGTAATATATATATAATCACACTTGTTTAAAAAGTGTGATTAAAAAGTAGTAATATATATATAATCACACTTGTTTAAAAAGTGTGATTAAAAAGTAGTAATATATATATAATCACACTTGTTTAAAAAGTGTGATTAAAAAGTAGTAATATATATATAATCACACTTGTTTAAAAAGTGTGATTAAAAAGTAGTAATATATATATAATCACACTTGTTTAAAAAGTGTGATTAAAAAGTAGTAATATATATATAATCACACTTATTTAAAAAGTGTGATTAAAAAGTAGTAGTGTACATATATCACACTTTAATTAGAAGGTGTGATTAAAAATATATATATATAATCACACTTAATTGAAAAGTGACATAAAAAATAAATATTATCACACTCAATCAAATTAAGTGTGATTAAAATATCAATCTAATTTTTTTTATCACACTAATCGGTGGTGGATAAGAGATGATGGTGGTGATGGTGGTGGTGGTGGTGGTGGTGGTGGTGGTGGTGGTGGTGGTGGTGGTGGTGGTGGTGGTGGTGGTGGTGGTGGTGGTGGTGGTGGTGGTGGTGGTGGTGGTGGTGGTGGTGGTGGTGGTGGTGGTGGTGGTGGTGGTGGTGGTGGTGGTGGTGGTGGTGGTGGTGGTGGTGGTGGTGGTGGTGGTGGTGGTGGTGGTGGTGGTGGTGGTGGTGGTGGTGGTGGTGGTGGTGGTGGTGGTGGTGGTGGTGGTGGTGGTGGTGGTGGTGGTGGTGGTGGTGGTGGTGGTGGTGGTGGTGGTGGTGGTGGTGGTGGTGGTGGTGGTGGTGGTGGTGGTGGTGGTGGTGGTGGTGGTGGTGGTGGTGGTGGTGGTGGTGGTGGTGGTGGTGGTGGTGGTGGTGGTGGTGGTGGTGGTGGTGGTGGTGGTGGTGGTGGTGGTGGTGGTGGTGGTGGTGGTGGTGGTGGTGGTGGTGGTGGTGGTGGTGGTGGTGGTGGTGGTGGTGGTGGTGGTGGTGGTGGTGGTGGTGGTGGTGGTGGTGGTGGTGGTGGTGGTGGTGGTGGTGGTGGTGGTGGTGGTGGTGGTGGTGGTGGTGGTGGTGGTGGTGGTGGTGGTGGTGGTGGTGGTGGTGGTGGTGGTGGTGGTGGTGGTGGTGGTGGTGGTGGTGGTGGTGGTGGTGGTGGTGGTGGTGGTGGTGGTGGTGGTGGTGGTGGTGGTGGTGGTGGTGGTGGTGGTGGTGGTGGTGGTGGTGGTGGTGGTGGTGGTGGTGGTGGTGGTGGTGGTGGTGGTGGTGGTGGTGGTGGTGGTGGTGGTGGTGGTGGTGGTGGTGGTGGTGGTGGTGGTGGTGGTGGTGGTGGTGGTGGTGGCGGCGGCGAAGGAGATTAATGGTGAAGTTGTAGTAGTGGTAGAGTAGATGAAGTGGCAAGGGTGAAGGAGAGGTAATGATAGTAGTAGTGGCAGTAATGGCGAAGGTGGTGGATAAGAGATGATGGTGGTGATGGTGGTGGTGGTGGTGGTAGCGAAGGAGATTAGTGGTGAAGTTGTGGTAGTGGTAGAGTAGATGAAGTGGCAAGGGTGAATGAGAGGTAATGGTAGTAGTAGTGGCAATAATAGTAGTGGTGGCAATGGTAGTAGTAATGGTAGTCGTAGAGGTGAAGTGGTGACAGTGGTAATAATAGTGGTAGTGGAATGGCGTTTGCAATAGTGGTGACGATGGTGAAGGAGATGGGTGGTGAGAGAAAGAGAGATGAGTGAGAGACAGATAGAGGAGAGAGAGAGAGACAAAGGCAGAGTGATGAGCGAGAGAGAGACAAAGTGGTCGCTAAAAGTGGATTTTCTTGTAGTGGATAGATAAATCAAGAGGGAGCTCAGTAAATAGAGAAGACGGAAGAGAGAAAGTGAGCAATGCGAACACAGAGGGAGAGAGAGAGAGAGAAAAAGAGAGAGAGAGGGACAAAAAGATAAAGAGATAGAAAGTGGGAGACAGAAAAAGAGACAGAGAGAGAAAAGAGATGAACGAAAGAGACAGAGAGAGAGATAGAGAGAAGAGAGATGAGCGAGAGAGACATCGAGAGAAGAGAGATGAACGAGAGAGATAGAGAGAGAGATAGAGAAGAGAGATGAGCGAGAATGACAGAGAGAGATGAAAGATGAGAGAGATAGAGAAAAGAGAGATGAGCGAAGAGATAGGAAGAGAATAGAGATGAGAGAAGAGATAGATGAGTGAAAGACACAGAGAGATAGATAGACAGAAAGAAAAGAGTGATAAATGAGAGAGAGAAAGAAAAGAGAGAGAGGAAGATGAAAAAATGGGTAAAAAGATATAGACAAAGAGAGAGAGAAAAAAAAGAGCGAAAATAGATAAACGAAAGAGAGACAGAGAAAGATGAACGAGAGAGATAAAGAGAAGAGAGACAGAGAGAGAAGAGAGATGAGAGAGATAGACAGAAGAGAGAATGAGAACGAGAGACACAGAGAGAAAGAGAGGAGAGAAGAAGAGCAGAACAACAGATAGAGAAGAGTGATGAGTGCAAGAGAGAAAAAATAAGAAGAGACAGAGACACAGAGAGAAAGAGAGAGACAGACAGACAGACGAAGAGTGATGAGTGAGAGAGAAAGAGAAGAGAGACAGAGACAGAGAGATAGAAAGATGAAAAAATGGGTGAAAAAGTTCCGTGTCTAAAGCCTCATTTTCTAGTAGTGAGTCGTCTCTATCATTCATGGGTAGAATAGAGGCGCGGATTTGGGAATTGTATATTTTATATAAAAATCAAATTGGAATATTTTATACAATCACACCTATTTAGGAAGTGTGATTAAAAAGTAGTAATGTATATATAATCACACTTTAATTAAAATGTGTGATTAAAAAATATATATATAATTACACTTGTTTAAAAAGTGTGATTAAAAAGTAGTAGTGTATATATAATCACACTTTAATTAGAAGGTGTGATTAAAAATATATATATATATATATATATAATTACACTTGTTTAAAAAGTGTGATTAAAAAGTAGTAGTGTATATATAATCACACTTTAATTAGAAGGTGTGATTAAAAATATATATATATAATCACACTTAATTGAAAAGTGACATAAAAAATAAATATTATCACACTCAATCAAATTAAGTGTGATTAAAATATCAATCTAATTTTTTTTATCACACTTCCAATAAAAGTGAGATCTTTTTTTTTGTCAAAGTGTGATCTTTAACTATTTTTGTAGTAGTGTTATGTACTATTATTCACTGAGTTTCACTCATCCTGTATTTTGTCTGTTTCTGTAGGTAATCAACCAAGAGACCAGTCCTAACCCTTAAGGCTCGTCTCTCTCTTGTCAACCTCGGTGTGTCCAGGCACTTAGCTAAAGTCCGTACATTTTGTGAAGTGTTAGTTTTTTTTGGATTACGCTTTGGTTGTCTTTCATTAATATTTTTGTTATACGCCCAATTGTGGGGCTGAGTCGAGGTATATGTGTGTAAGTTTTCTGTATATTATTTACCTAATGTGATGTGTGATCCTGGCATAATAGTGGTAGCTCAATGGAATAGATTTTGGTTATCAAGTGCTTCCGTTACGTTATATATATCGATTTTATGTCCGTTTCTGATGTAGTCATGACCAAAACTTTTTGGGGCGGTTTTGGGGTGTGACACACGTAGCAGTTATTATTGGTTTTTGTAGATCTGCGTAGCACAGGATCAGTAGAGAGATGCAAGGTGACATGGCCTCAACGGTTACGCATATATTTAAATTCAAAATTCGGGAGAGAAGATTAACTTCATATGGCATAGTGGAGCTAATTGCAAGGAAGCATGATCAGAGGTCATGGGGGGATGGTTCGATGGTTAGAAGTCCATTTCAACAGTTGTCATTAAGAAGTATAAATAGCAGAGAAGGTCCCAGAAAAACCCCCTAGACTCAAATCCAAAAAACCAGTTTTATCAACTTTATTTCCTTTCCAGTTTTTACATTTCTTGTTCTTTACATTTCTGTACTTTAAAATTCCTGCACTGCACTTCGTTCATAGGAGTAGTTTCAAGTAGATTGTTGCTGTAAACCTCTATGAGGCTGAATTGGATCATTGTAAGTCTTTAATTTTTACTTAATGAAATGCTACAATTGTTCTTCATTTAATCATTGTTTGTTTAATTCTCCTAAACAAAACCACCAATAAAAGTCCTCTTCATTGAGGCTGAAAGAACTAAAACACAATTGCCTGATAATTGGTTGGCAATTAACATTCTATAAGGACTGATTGATCCTTACTGGCACGCTCATAATTACAAAAATAACCTTCGAAAGCCAAAAAGCCAATATATATTTTTGGCACGCCCGGTGGGACTAATTGAAATGGCTAGACGTAGGAGACAAGGAGAAAATGAATGCTTGGAAGAAGGCGTGGAAGGAGAGGTAGAAATACCTAATCTAGAGGCTAATGTGACAACACATTCTGTGGAAGTACCTGTTTTATCAGAACTTATGGTCGAACAGACCAGCACTTCGGAACAAGTACCATATGTTCATAATATTGGACGAAGCCAAGGAATTGGACCATCCATTGTTCCATCTACTCAGCCAATGAATCCATGGGGTGGCTTAGTAGATGCTATGGGACAGCAGTTAATGAACACAACAGAAAGGTGGGCAACATCCTTTTTGGATCGAATGAATACGCACCAACCAACAAACACAAGACACATGGAGGAAATTTCAAATGTCCCTCAGCAAAGATTAGCTAGAGATAAACAGCCTATGCAAATTAATGGACATCCTAATGGTCAAACTAGTAATCAAAACTATGAAAAACCATCACCTTAGTCTTGATATGAACCTATTTGGAGGCCTATAGCAAGTCAAAATGCCTCATTACTTAACAGTGAAGCTATGCAAATCGGTGGATCTGACCCAGTACAAGAAAATGGCATAAGAATGGTTCCAAATCCCATGTTCGAAGCCACACCTGGCACGAGGGGGTTCACTAATCCTTTATTCGAATTTATACCTGGGGGGTTGGAAGGTTTTCCTACAACTAGAAGAGACATAACACTTGTTCCAGCACCTTTCGCAGGTCCTTTCGCAGGACAGGCTCAAAGGGGTCACCCATACCCCCAACAGTAGTCGGCACCACAGGGACAACCAGTCCCAAATATACCACCTTATGGACCAAGAGGACCCCAGGCACAAGGTTGTCCACCAAATCTTGTGTTTGTTCCTCCAGTAGTGGTTCAACAGGCACAAAATATAGTCCTTAGGGACCAAATTGCTGATATTGTTAAAGAGATGTGTGGACCAATGGCTCGGGGAGTTCAAACTTCTGTGTACAGGAAACCATATCCAGAATGAATAGATAGGGTACATGAATACCCAAGAGGATTCAGGATACCAGACTTTGCCCTTTTTTATGGGAATGGAAACCAGTCAACAATGGAGCATATTGCTAGGTTTGCTGCTCAATGTGGTGAATTTACTAATAATGATTACATGAAGTTAAGATTGTTCCCAAATTCTCTTACAGGGGAAGCCTTCGTATGGTATATTAACCTTACGCCTGGCTCCATTCAAACTTGGCAACAAATGGAAGAGGTATTTTATGCCCAATTCTTCCAAACGGAGCCAGAAGTTTCCATGGCAAATTTGGCAAGGTTGAGCCAAAGGCCTGATAAAAAGGCTGCTCAATTTATTGTCAGATTTAAAAGAGCACGAAACAAATGTAGGGTCATCCTACCAGAGCCAGAATTCATGATATTGGCTCAAAATGGCTTAGAGTTTAGGCTTCGAAAGAAGTTTGACTCAACTGAGTTTAGAGACTTAGTGGAACTAACTTATAAGGTGTTTAGGTATGAAGCATTACTAGAGGAAGAACAAAATCAAAATAATGCATCATACAAGACATATTATAGAGATCCTAATTATGAGATTGATGCAGCAGAGATTGTGGGGAAATAACCTATGATCTGTGAGGCATTAATTCATAAGGACACAACAATTGACCAGCAGTTTAAAAAGAAAGACCTTCATAAGAAATACTCTTTCGATTTAACAAAGGCAGATGACATTTTTGATCATGTGCTTGCGGCCAACTTCCTTAAGTTACCAAAATGAGTCAAAATTCCATCTCCAGATGAACTTAAAGGAAAAGTGTATTGTAAATGGCATAATTCTTGGTCACACTCGACTAAAAACTGTATTGTTTTTCGAGACAGGATCCAAGAACAAATTCGGAAAGGAAGTTTAAAATTCCCAGCTAAAGCAGAAAAAGCCATGGGGATCGACAGTAATCCATTTCTAGAAGTTGGAGAAAGTGCAGCTAATGTTGTTGTACCAGACTTCCAGAATTTATCCTTGAAGGAATTGGAAGAGGTCAATGTGCAAATGCATGTTGCCAGCCAGACTACTGTCAAGAAAGACACTACAAGTTCACCAGTTGTTGAACAAGGCTCTACAGGTTAGAGAAAAGACTCTGATGAGGAAGCACTGGATGATGATTCTTTAGAGGCAGTAATCATCCAAAGAATGTGTCCCAGGTGTAGGTTGGGCTATAAGTGGCTGAAAGGGCTTCCGATTGATCGGAAGCAATACTACAAGGATGTGCAGAGACGTCCTAAGCCAACTAGTGCTTATAACAAAAGGCCATATCCAACTGGTCCTAGGCAGCAGCCATTCATGGCTGGATCAACAGCTACTAGAATGCAATCCAAAGGTAAAAGGCCTCTACATGAGTCCAGACCTCCCAACTATTACAGAATGAAGGGCAATCGTCCTGAAAGAAGGACTAAAGTAGGCTCAAGTTATGGGATGAAAGCCAGAAATTGGCCCCCTAGACCAGCCTCACACAAGATGAAAAGTGGCCACCTTCATGGAAGGCCTGAATTAGGCCCAAAACAAGGAGTCAGGGCTAAGCAATGGCATTCACAGGCAGCTTCGAAACTGACTTCGAAGGAAGAAAGAGATAGCTCAACAATTGAGTTGGTGGGTTCATGGATACCTGGAGTTCCAGATTGGTTTGTCATGCAGAACAAACCTAGGAAGATACTTGCCCAAAGAAATGCTATTGGAGATTAGGGTAGGATGGTTAAACCTCCCCTGGTGGCCCCAAATAATTGGGTGTTACTAAAGCATCCAAAAACAAAGGAACCAAACATGGTCCCAGTAATTTCTAGATCACAAAGAAGGAAGATCCAGCATAGGTACACTCAGTACCAGAAAGATCTGAAAGAAAGTGGAGAAAACTCTTCATTGGTCCAGACAGAGGGGCAGACTGAAGGAAAAAAGAATTCAAAGTCAGACCATAGCCTAAAATCAACTCTTCAAGACAAAATAGGCTGCAATAGAGAACAGTTGGCCAAAGTTCACTCTGAACTAAAAGCCAAAGAGAGGTCCAGTTTAGCAGGATTGGAAAAGGCTTTGATGGAAAGTGATAGCGAGACAGAGGGAGAAGTTGGCCTAGGCCAAAAGAGAGAAATGGTCGAGGAAGAAATGTTCGAAGCCTTCATGGCTGAATAGACATTTTTGGTTGAAAAGCTAGCAGAAGCAGACCATTTGAAGGAGTTTGCTAGTAATGAAGTGCCAAAATGCAACATAGAAGATACTTCTGAAGTAATTGAACAAGGTGGCCAAGAGGAGAAACAGGTACAGCCAGCCATCCAATTTGGCTTGTTTCCTCTAGTATCAGTGAATATGGTACATATACTAGCACAGGAATTCCAAGCTGGAGATGAGAACCAAGACGGTCAAGAAATTGACCCAATTCCAGTCTCTAGTGAAGACTCACAAGTGAGTATGGTGCAAGATGAATCCGAAATGGCTACCCCAATGGAAACTGAAGACGAGAGTGAAGAAGACATGAGTATTAACCTCTCATATCCTTTTGAGTATCCCACGACATCTATGACACAGCATGTCAAGCCTTTGTATATCAAGGCCTTCTTCGATGTGATACAATTGAACCGAGTCTTGGTGGATAATGGAGCAGCAGTGAACTTGCTTCCGAAATCTTCCTTGAGGAAACTAGGAAAAAGGAATCCCAAGTTAATCCCAACCAGCACAACCATTGCTGGCTTCGCTGGAGACAAACAGATGGCTCAGGGAATTTTGCCCATCAACCTGAGTGTGGGAACCAGGGATTGTATGACGGCATTCTTCGTTATCGACAGCAATGATAAGTACAATGCTTTACTTGGTAGAGATTGGATTCACACTAACAAGTGTGTGCCTTCCTCTCTGCATCAGAAGATAATGATGGCCTTGGGCAATGGAGAGATAGAGGAAATCAATGCAGATCCTCAACCCTTCATAGCTTGTGCAGACTTTGCAGAGGCCAAATTGTATATTGAAGGAGTGACACCATTTAGTATATTGAGAAAACCTGATGGATCAGCCGAAGTGACGGCTGATGAGGAATTGGCACACCTGAAGCACTTAGTTTAGGAAAGTGCTGATGAAGAATTTGTTGTGAAGGATGACAATGATGCCTGGTTGTAGGCAGAAAGATGAAATTCAAGAAGCCAGATCTTTGGCTTTAATTAAGTTCTCAGTATTGGACGTAAAATCAATAATCCAGAAGGTGCAAAGGCAAGAAAGTGAAGCCATGATAATTGGCTGTAAGTAGGAGCCGCAACAGGCCAGGGTTTTGGCCTTTGATAAATACTGTGTATTGGACATTGAAACAAAAGTCCAGGAGATACAGGAAGAGAAGCCTTATGGACAGACTTTGTCTATGAGGAAGAGGATGTTGAATCAAAGAAATTGGAAGCAAGACAAAGCAAGGAGATTGTTTCGAAGCTAGAAGAAATCAAAAAAGAAGCATTAGTGAGTCCTCAGATGCAGGATCCTTTGGAAGAAGTTAACTTATGGGAGAATTCCACACAACAACCCACCTACATTAGTGCTTTGTTGAGTATTGTTGACAGAGACCAGTTATTGGTGGTCTTAAAGAAATATAAAGATTGTTTTGCATGGTCTTATAATGAGCTACCAGGTTTGGATAGATCATTGGTAGAACATAGGCTCCCTATAAGGCCTAATTTCAAGCCATACAAGCAAAAATCAAGAAGAATGATTCTAGAAGTGATTCAGAAAGTTAAGGAGGAAATTCTTAGACTCCTCAAGGCAGGCTTTATTAGGACAGCCAGGTACGCTGAATGGCTATCCAATATTGTGCCTATAGTTAAGAAGAATGGTAAAATGAGGGTATGCATCGATTTCAGAAACTTGAATCTAACAACTCCAAAAGATGAGTATCCTATGCCTATAGTAGATTTGTTGGTAGATAGTTCAGTAGGGCATCAAATTTTATCAATGATGGATGGACACTCTAGTTATAACCAAATCTGCATTGTAGAGGAGGATGTCCACAAGACAGCATTCAGATGTCCTGGGAATATTGGCACCTTCGAATAGGTTATATAGCGATCCCGGTTTCCTTTCCTTTAATCGTTGTATTCGGACTTAGGTTCCGTGAAGTTGGTTGTCGTATATATCTTGTTTACATCCTTTACACCTTGCATTCGAGTCTTGGGTTGTGTTGGGCAGGTTTGAAACAGGTTGGTTGAACTTAGAAACCAAGAGTAGTTGCCCAGATTTTGGCCTTCATGCTCGAGCGGGCCCTTCGTTGTTGTTTGTCCGCTCGAGTGGGAGTTTCGACGCTCGAGCGTATTTCTCCATCTCCCAGTATGTCCTCTGCAGTGTTGTACGCTCAAGCGGGGGTTTTGACGCTCGAGCGGGATGTTGTGTGTGACGCTCGAGCGGGAGAGTTGACGCTCGAGCGGAGACCTGGTTCAGTAAAACGTTCTAGAAGTGTGTATCCGCCGCTCGAGCGGGATTGTTGACGCTCGAGCGGGATTCTGTGAGTGACGCTCGAGCGGGGGTTTCCATGCTCGAGCGGGGCGACTTTTATTTAAATCCGAGATCCGACTTTTGGATCACTTTTTCAACTCCTTTTCTCTCTCTTACTTTTCCAAACCTCCATTAGAGAGCTCCTCTCACTAGAACCTCAACTTCTCTCTAGGTATTGATCTAGCTAGGGTGTTTTCCTCACCTTTGGTCTTTACAAAAGTTTTGTTGATCGTCGAGGGCTTTACTTTGATCCAAAAATTTCGAGTTTTGGAGCACGTTGAGTTTCGTCATCTTCTCCCCTTGAGCTCCGAATTTGAGGTAGGGATTCCTACTCACTCTTATGGTCTTTGACATAGATTTTTGGTTATTTTGATAAAGTGTCGAAGTTGGGTAAATTTTGGGACTTAGGGTTTCAAAATGTTAAAAGAGGGTTTTATTATTTTGATTCTAAAATGAGTATTTTGGGTTTCAAAATAGTGGTATGGTTGTTGATTGATAAAATATGGACCATTGGGTTATTATTGGAAAAATGGGGGAGAATGCCCTAATTTGTATATAAATTAATTGGTACAATTAATTTGGGAAAGCTATGGATTTATGAAATTGAGTTGTAAATAATGAAATTGGTTCATTATGTGATGAAATGGTGGAGTTGGATTTATTAATTGCTCACTCTTGAAAACATTGATATTTTATCTGTTAAAGCTTTTATTATCTGTTTAGAAATAATTGCTTGGCTACTGGTGGAGGGTAGTTTTGATTGTTGTAGACAATGCATGATGATTAGGCAAACTAAAACTAATCAATTGGTTATGTCATAGAGCATGACGGTTGATAGAATGCATTAACGTTATGTATTGATTGATTGTGTATATGACCATTGAGTATATACGTTGTGTGTGTAGGAGGAGATAGGGGATGTACTCCATGGTTTAGGGGACGATAGGGGATGGACCTCTAAACCGGATGTTGTTTGGGAGGAGATAGGGGATGGACTCCACTGATATAGCTCATATGCTTGTCAGATAATGTGTTGATACAGCTCATATGCTTATCTATGGAAGTGTTGATACAGCTTATATGCTTATCTATGGAAGTGTTGATATAGCTAATATGCTTATCTGTTGAAATGTGGATACAGCTTGTATACTTATCTGTTGAGGTGTTGATACAACTAATATGTTTATCTATTGTAAAATGGGAAATGTTTAAAATGAGTCACGGTCTCATACAAGTGGGTGGCCAGGTTCTGAGCCGTAGGTGTAAATTGTGAAATTGTTATGACATGAAATATGAAATGGAAATGGATTATGAACTAATTGGTGGAAATTGAACATTTATCAATTGTTAATGTCTTAGTTATTGCTCATACTGTGTTTAGCATATCTCTACTGGGCGTTGGCTCACCCTATATGGGACATTATTTTCAGGTACAGGTAGCATGCCACCTCCAAGGATATAGCTTGGATGATGATGAGAGTTGAAGACTCTTTTTGCTTCTTTATTTGTATTACATGTATATCAAGCCAAGGGCTTATTTTGTATAAAGTTAGTACTCTTCTTTTGTGTAACCAAGTGTTGACTTGGAAAGCGGTAAGCCTATAGGGCATTTGCTTTTGTTGTTAACATGTAATACTGTTGTAAGAACTACTCTGATGAATAGAAATGGTTAATTTCTTTTGTATAATGCATGTCTAAAGTGATGGATTTATGTATTTATTTTGGGGCGTTACAGGTTAAAATGCCATTTGGCTTGAAGAATGTTGGGGCTACATATCAAAGGGCTATGAACACTATCTTTTATGACCTTATTGGAGGGTATTTAGAGTGTTATATTGATGACATTGTAGTAAAATCCCAATCCATGGAGAAACATTTGTTTCACTTAGAAGCAGCTTTCGAAAGAATGAGAAAGTTTAAGTTGAAACTCAATCTTTTTAAATGTGCTTTTGGCATATTATCTGGAAACTTCTTAGGCTATGTAATACACAAGAAAGGAATACAGATTGACCAGAATAAAGCCAAAGCCATCATTGAAGCCAAACCTCCATCAAGTAAGAAAGAATTACAAAAGTTCATTGGACAAGTTAATTTTCTTCAAAGATTCATTTCTAATACTGCAGGAAAAACTAAAGTATTTTCTTCCTTGTTAAGGCTAAAAGATGAAGAGGAGTGTGGACAACAGAGCATCAAATTGCTTTTGAAGGGATCAAAGCCTACTTGGCCAACCCTCCAGTGCTGATGCCACCAAAGGGTGATAAGCCCTTGAAGTTGTACATAGCTGCAGCAGAGGATTCATTGGGAGTTTTCTTAGCCCAAGACAATGAAGAAGGCAAGGAGCAAACTGTATATTACCTTAGTAGGTTTCTAAATTCTTGTGAATGTAAATACTCAGCTGTAGAAAAGCTGTGCCTTGCATTGTATTTTGCTGCAATGAAATTAAGATACTATGTTTTGCCTACAACTGTCTTAGTAATTGTAACCACAGATTTGGTTAAATATATGTTATCTAGACCCATGTTCAGGGGAAGAATTGGCAAATGGATACTAGCTTTATCAGAATTTCATCTAGAATATGTCCCCCAAAAGGCAGTAAAAGGACAAGTTTTAGCTAATTGTTTGGCAGACCATCCATGTCAAATAGAAAGCCAAGAGATAATGGAACTTGGTATGGCTAGTGTTGAACCATGGCAAATGTGGTTCGATGGATCAAAAGCCAATGGCTTAACTGGAATTAGTGTAGTAATTAAGTCACCACAAGGAGTAGAAACCACGCATGGTTTCAGAGTGGATAAAATTACTTGTTCCAATAATCAAGCTGAATATGAAGCCTTGATAATGGGACTAGAAATACTTATTGGATTACAAGCTCATGCAGCTGACATATTTGGAGATTCTCAATTGGTAGTTAACTAGGTGAAAGGGATTTTCAAATGTCAAATATAAGCATGTTGCCATACTATGTTGTTGCATTACATCTGCTCTCTCAATTTCAGATAGCAAATGTAACTCATATCCCAAGATTCTTGAATAATAAAGCTAATGATGTGGCTCAGAAAGCTTCGAATTTCAAGAGAAGGGATAATACTCAAGGGGACATAAGCCAAACAATATATTAGAAAGTAATTCCACCCTTAAATAAAAGGAATATGGTCCTGGAAGTCAATCATAATGACTTACAAGAACAAGATTGGAGGCATCCAATAATGCAGTATCTGGTTGGCCCATCTTCGAAAGCCAGCAGAAAAATTAAATTGCAGTCTATGCAATACATAATGTATGGTAATGCTCTCTACAAAAGGGGAGGGAGGGAGATGGGTTACTGTTGGAATGTTTAGGCCCAAAAGAAGCATTGATAGCTATGGTTGAGGTTCATGAAGGCATTTGTAGTGCTTATCAGCCTGGTGTGAAGATGAGATGGTTGCTTCGAAGGTATTCCTACTATTGGCTAACTATCCTTAAAGATTACATAGAGTATGTAAGAGGTTGCCAAGCATGCCAAAAGCATGGCACAATAAGGCACGTGCCCATAACTAACCTACATGCAGTTGTGAAGCCTTGGCCATTTAGAGGATGGATCATGGATATGATGGGGAAAATACACCCACCCTCTTCGAAGCATCATTGTTTCATTTTAGTGGCCACTAATTACTTCACTAAGTAGGTTGAAGCTATGCCATACAAGGCTGTAAACCAGACTGAAGTCATTGGATTCATTAAGGATTTAATCCATAGATTTGGTATCCCAGAGACTATAACTATTGATAATGGGACTGTATTTGATGGAAAAATGGTAAAGTCTTTTGTGGCAGAGTTTGGAATTAGCCTTGTTAATTTCACTCCCTATTATGCCCAAGCCAATGGTTAAGCTGAATCATCCAATAAGGCTTTGAAAAAAGGAATACAGAAAGTTGTGGAAGACAATCCTAGGGATTGGCATAACTTATTGTTGGATGTATTGTGGGCTTATAGGACTTCTCCAAGGTCAAGCACAGGAATTACTCCTTATACCTTAGTATATGGGCATGATGCAGTGCTACCTGTGGAAATTAATGTTAAGTCCTTAAGGCTGAGATTCCAAGACCAGTTAGATATTGAGCAATACCATCAGAGTATGTGCTTGGAGTTAGAAAGTATAGATGAAGCTAGAATTCTGACATTAAATAGCATTCCTTTCCAAAAGAAGAAAGCAGCCAAAAACTATAATAAGAAAGTCAAACACATTGGCTTTGATGAAGGTGATTTGGTATAGAAGACAATACTCCCAATAGGGATTAAAAGCCATAGGTTTGGCAAATAGTCACCTAACTGGGAAGGACCATATCAAGTTCATAGAGTCCTACCTTTTGGAGCATACCATTTGAGAAATTTGAATGGATATGTACATCCCAAAAAGATTAGTGGCAGATATTTGAAGCCTTATTATCCAACCGTGTGGGAAACACAAGGAATAGAATAAGTGCTAAATAAAAGAACATGAGAACACTTCAATGATAAATAAGAATTTATTTCATAAAGAGTCAAATACATGTAGCCATAGATTGGCCCAAAAGTCAGTACAGTGTTTAAATTGTTCTTTTACAATAGATGCTCTATTCTTGAGAGATGGAAACAATTGAATGGTTGTAGTCATCTCTTGCTTTCGATCAGCTAGTTCTTGATTAGTGATTTGCAGCTTGGTCAGGGAGTGAGTCTCGCCTCACTTCTACTACTTGGCGAGCTGGCCTCGTTTGGATGAGTCGAAGGGTCTTCGGACTAAGAATCCCAAAAGGAGAGACACGATAGTCTTTGCTTTCTGTTTTTCCCTCCACTTGTAATGGTAGTTCCTGCTGCTTTCTCAAGTCTCTCTCTCTTCCATGTTGAGAGTTCAGACTCTCTCAGCGAGTGCGGTATTAGCTTCCTTTTCTTTCTGTTGAGTTTGTCTTAGGAGACGTAGCTAAGGAGATTCAGCGTGCTATGCTGTAGGAGATGTCTTCTTGTGGCAAAACACCTTTACACCAGAGGTATAATGTAAAAGGAAACAAAAAAGCAAAAGAGTCTAAAAGACAAAAGAGAACGCGTGGAAAAAATACATAACCTGTTGTTTTCGATAAGCAGCTTTGGTAACTTTAGCAGACGATGGGGTGAGGCGTGCGAAGGGAATAGTCATTTGGCTAGCTTTAGTGGATAGAGGGGAATGTTCTCGACCTTGTGGTTGGTTTAGCGCTTAGAAAGGCAGCACCTAGTCCTTATCGAGTAATCATGGATAATGTAGGCTAGGAGTGCACTGTTCGATATTGGGCTGTTCACCAAGTGTTTATGAAATCTCTGTAAGCTAACCAGAGGGGATGTAAGGGGTGGCAAATTTGAACTCACTCAATTTCTTTCAACAGCCTTGAAATAGTTGCCTCTCTAGGTTTGCGGATTTGGGTACTCTTAAGAGTTCTTGTAGCTGTTGAGATGGACATTCGAGGAGACTGGCAGAGTGGAATGAGGGAATTGCCTTGAGAAAGCCCAAATTGTTTTGCAAGACTGCAGATAGGACAATGAACCTGGCGAGATATAGCACTTGTAGGCTTGAGGGTTTAAAGTACAATGAACATGTTCCCTCGGGGCACACGAAAGAATGAGTAAAGCCCGACATATTCTTTGTGTGATGGGATGGAACACGTTTTTTATCAGCCTAAGAATGTTTGCCAAGCCAAGTTGGGTCCTTTGGTGGCATTCAAGGGGCAAGAAGAAGTGGTGGCAGTTGGCGGAAATTAGGGAAGTTGATGAAAAGTGAGGCAGTAAGCAAAGAAAGCAGGATAAAAGGGCAACTCATAGCATACTTTCTGCCGTAGAGTACATAGGGTCGGTTGAAGCTAAAACTTCAGCGACTTAGGCATTGCAGAGTCGAGTGAAAGTATGCAAAGGCTAGAGGTTGAAGCAGCCCCAGAGAGGGCCTCCCTGATTGATGGCGGAGGAGGTCATTGCGACCAAATTGGGAGATGGCTCTATAGACATGGCCTGAAAGGTAATGGGGGCTGAGGCTTATTCGTTTCTTTCAGAAACAAGTCGCGTCGCAAGTGGGTAACTCAAGCATGATCGCTGAGATGATGTTAGCAAAAGAAAATTACACAAACTAGTATAAAAAAGAAGGAAAGAGTTCTCGGATCTCTCCGGGGCGGCTTCCGCTTTATTTTTCAGCCTTTACAAAATCACTGTTAGGAGGAATTTCAAGGGGTGGAAGGGCAAAACTTAACAGAAATGGTCTGCGTAGCTGGGGTATAAAAGAGTTGACCAAGTGAGTGAAAGCCGTAGAGATGACAGATAGTCAAAGACGGGGGCCATCATACCACACCGAAACTGAAAAAGAATTAAAAGCATGTTCCAAAAGCACAAGAGAGCACAGGAATCAAAAAAGTGTCTTCAGGAGATGCATAACCTGGAGAAGATGGAAGTGGCGTCGAGAATTACAGAGCTCTTGTAGGTCACATTCTCTTGCAGCACAACTCTGTCATACCATTCCTCCCACTCAGCCCTCAATTGTCGGGCCAGCAACGGTGAGGTTGGTTCATCTCCAATTTTCCCCAGTCAAGCCCCCATTTATAGCAGAAAAAGTGGTCCCCAACGACGGGATATAAAGCTGGAAGTTTGAGCGGGAGCTTCTCTGAATGATGGACCGTAGGACATAATTCTTGTTCTGTCCACTATGCGCGAGGACACACAGCAAGGCGTTCATCTGTTGATGCCACTGACACCGCAATTCAGCTGGTAAAGATTTGGCGTATCGCTCCTTCGTGCAAATATATCTTTTCAAAGCCGATGGTGGTGTCTTATACTTGTGCTAGACGGTAGCCATTTTTAGTGAAGAAGACATCCAGTTGATGAATGCAGAGAACAAGGAATGAGGAAATGTAGTAGAAGGAAGGGTTTTTGTGTATTTAATTAAAAACGAGTGAATTCCAGAGCACAGAAATAAAAAGGGTTTTATGAAACCGTTAGTTTTTGGGAAATATATGGATTCGTAAAGGAATATCGTAAAGTAAGTATAAGAGTTAGATACGAGAGAGGTTGGTCCTTCATATTGATAACTATTGGGAGGAACACACACCATATGGAGTACAATTTGCTCAAAAATATTATGTCATGGGCTTCGAAAGCGTAACAGTATTTGTTGTGCCAAATTGCCTAAAATGAAATATGAGCAAAGGCCGGCTTCGAATGTCGAAAGCTTACTGTATAGCAACATTCGCAAACGCCTCACCGGATGAAAAGGAGTGTTTAGGTATTTTACTTCAAAACGGATTAAAGAGCCTGTTTTAGTTTTCTTAATGAGAGTAGAAGTGCCTTCGAACAAATTTGAAATACCTTATGCTGCTATGAGAAACTGAGGATGTGGATTGAGTATAGGCACGAAGACGAATCACATCTATGTTTTTACCTTCAATATTTAAAAGACACATTTCCATAAATCTTTGGAAAATGTAGGGACTGATATGTTTGAAACTAAAATTGGTGATTTGAAGGATTGAACTTGATTAACCAGTATTGTTTGGTGAGAACTGGATATGATCAATCGTCGAGTTGTATCGAGAGAGCAAAATTGATAATTCGCAACTTTACTTCTGAGAAGGAAACCTGACAAAACTTGTCAATTACCTTCTCATATATTAGTCTGAAATAAGGTTCAAATCTGTAACTTCTATTATATCATCAAAACTAATGTATCCGAAGGACAAAAGTTGAGTAATATTCGAAATGATAGCTGAAGAATTAATGTCGAGTCCTAGACAGTACAGTCATAAAAGGCAATATTGTTTTCCATTCAAGGGAGAGATTTCACACCTCTCAGTGTAAGAGTTCTGAGTTAGAATTTGGGAATAGACATGTAGGAGTCGAAAGGCTTAGCAGAACCAACAGTTTACAATTAAAAGAACTAACAAGGAATGGAAATTAGCGCCAAGCCAGTTTTATTTACATTGGAATTCATTGGGACTTACATTCTCAATTTCGTAGAAGTTATGGAATGGACGATAGCAGGGTCATAAATTAGTCCAAAAAATTAAGTAAGAAGAAAACTCTTTTCCTATCTCTATCTCTATTTGTCTAGGTTTGTTATCTAATTGG